>JBBPCS010024203.1:0-24247 GCA_037974645.1 Hollardia meadi
TGCTATATGGAAGCCCAGGCGCAGTCTCACAGACCGTTGAGAAGGTTTGGAGACAGGTGCAATTGGCGCTCGCTGTCTTATTGCTTTGCTGTTGCTCTTTTCAGTGAAAGAAAAGGAGAGGAAAGGTAGCTGCGCTAATAAGTTCAGCTCTATCCATCGGTTGCACTTGGTACGACAAGGGTTGCTCCTCTGTGCGCCCCGACGTCACTCTGCCTCCCAATTACCACATTTACACACACATACACACACACACCCGCGCGCACATTCATTTATATTCAGGGAGAATTTTAAACGCTCTCCATTAAATTCATAAAAGATGGATTGTGTTTTAAAACCAAAAGTGATCTCCTCACCTTTCATACATTGTTATCTATACATTAAAAGAGCACATAAATTATGCAGCGAGGGCTGAAAATGCGCCGTGTAACTCTGAAAAGTGTCAAACTGGAGCCTTGATAATAAAAAAAGGAAATGCCAGTAATGCTAAGTAGAGGAAAAAAA
Organism: Hollardia meadi; assembly: GCA_037974645.1. Classification (NCBI taxonomy): domain Eukaryota; kingdom Metazoa; phylum Chordata; class Actinopteri; order Tetraodontiformes; family Triacanthodidae; genus Hollardia; species Hollardia meadi. The sequence continues at coordinate 502 of JBBPCS010024203.1, forward strand.
TATATATGGCTGTTCAGAAGAGAAGAGGCTTTAAGAGTATAACTGAAAAAAAGATAACTTTTAAAATAGAATTATCAGCAAACCGTGTCTCAGACAATACTGGTTGAATTTCACTATTATTTCCTTCAACAACACCTGCCTGTGCTTCTTACATTATTGGCTAATTATGCATAAAAAGTAGAAGTATATCCATAGAGTATGTTAATGTGGTTTCAATGGCACTGCTACAGCATTCATTCGTGATGTTATAGCTGTGTGTAATTTTCTTTATCGGAGTTATATGAAATTAAAAATGCTAAAAATTTCACAAGTTTCAATATTTACATATAATTTTCAGCTGACATTTTCAGTATTCAGTCCTTGAAGAACCCGAGTTGAGATAGTGGTGGGTGTTGAGTGCCTGCAGGTTATACATTTCTGTTTGGCTGCCGGCACCTAAATGTCAACTTCTATCCTCCTCGCGGTGCTGAAGTGGAAAAGACTACAAAGTTGCAGCCACATCATTGTGTAACATTAAATCAGCCAGCAGTCTGATTTGAGATCAGTTCATTACCTGCACACAGGGGCTCACAGAAAAGCCAGCATGGAGGAATCAAACCTGAACTTCCACGACACAAGATAACACCAACGAAATAGCTGCTGGTGTTAGTAAAGGTGACAAAACCCCATATGTCATCCTCTAAATCCAAGCTTTCCTAATTCATGTTAAGGTTACGTGTGTTCCCCTCAATATTCTTTGCAGCGCTGAGCCTTTTGGAGGGTCATCAGATGGTGACTGGTGCTGAAGTCGGTTCTGAGAGCAGGAAATGCCAGGCAGATAAAGCTGCTTGACTAACACACCCACACACACACACACACACACACACACACACACATACACACAGTGACATTTCAGATCTCCACAGTGAATCTGGGACCGTAACCAACATTTATGCTCCGAATCCAAGCCTTCCTAATTCATCTCCCTCTCTCTTGCTATCTCTGAGAGCACCCCACTGCCGAACTTTCAGCCCTAAAACTCATCTTCTCCGCCTTTTCTGCCATTTGAAATTACTCACGTTAACTATTCCACACGTTTCCTCTTTTGTCAAAATTGCCCCGGCAAATCCGCCACATCAGGCTGCCTTTGGTGGAGACCCCCTCTGTGATTATCACTCTCTAATGAAGTCATTTGAGTCAGACAGGCATATTCCAATCACTGAACGGCCAATCAAAAGCACCAGAGGGACTTTTTCTGCTCTGGCAGATGCTAAGATGGTGATGGATGGAGAGGCATAGGCAGATAAACAGACAAAGAAACAATACAAGTTAAGAAAAAAAACAGCAGGGGTGCAGACAGCATTTTTCTTAAACCATGTTGAATACATAAATACATCAACAAATACATAAAGATAATAGAAGACTGTAATAAAGAAAGAGTAAAGAATTTAAGAATGGTGAAGGTGAAGAAACCCTTCAAGTTTCGTCCATATGAAAAAACAAGAACCAGAAATGTTCTGACAGACAGAAACTGAGAAAGCAGACTTCAGACGAAAGATAGACGTCAAAACAAATCAGGTTTCTAGTCATTCTAACTTTGGATAAAAAAAGATGGACTTGTCTAACTGAAGTTTTCTTTTTTCAGTTCTTTCTTTATGTTGCCTGTGAGACGTATTACAACAGTTTTAGACATCCTGATGGTCATTTGTTACCATTACAGTATCTACAGTATCAGAGACATTATGAGGAGACAAGTGTGAAAGGAAGAAAACAAAAGACGGTGAGGGAAGGAAGATAAAATATCAATAGGTTAAAGGGTTCAGCTTTTATGTGGCCTAACAATCAATGAAATGCACTTGTAGCCTCCTCCATGCTACACACAGAAAAGTTTAAAGAAAAAAACAATAAATTAAAACAAAGTGCACAAAAGTTGCACTAAAGGAAGAAAAGAATGAAGCCTAAATTCTAATTAGAAGGAAGATATACGTACAATTACATATATATACAGTATATAAAGGGTTGGGCAGTAAGGGATTACATGGAACCAGGATTATGTAGTCAGATTACAAAAAATAAGTAAATACACTCAATCAAGATTACATTTGAAAAAAAAATATTAGATTACTGTAACATTGCCGAGGACTACTTGATTACATTTTTGATTATGTCTTTAAAGAATGGCAATATTAAACTTTCTTTTGCCGGTTATGCGCTACTCGATAACAGTCACTCCTCCCAGGTTAATGGTGTCTCCACTCATATTTGTTTTTGTTTTACATGCTAATGGAACATGAACATTCTGAGTAAGTGTTTCTCTGTGTGTCATCAAATTGAATTTAGTGCACAATATATTACAATATATAGCAGCTATATGGTATCAGGAAATAGTTATGTCATCAGCATTGTGATCAAAATACATTTTCAGCTGTTATATGGTGTCAATTTGATGTGTTGATGATTCGTGTGTTAGTTATGCCATCGTCAATATTTCACATAATAATAAATAGATATTTACGCATCCCTTACAGTAGGTAGTCTACACATGAGTGAACATGTGCTGAACCAAGAGTTTGGCTGAACATTTACACTTGGTAAGAGCATAAAACAAACCATCAGACAAGGCACACTGAGCAAGTAATTTGCATCAAATGCTGCCATTGGATAAGCAGTAACTGTCCATCTAGTGTCCTTGAATGACCACAATTTACTGCAAGACTGACAGCTAACAGTGGCCTTCTGCAGTGCCATGAGAAAAACAAGAAAACACAAAGGTAGACTTCAAATCAATCAAAGCAGAAAAACACAGGCATAAAGCAAGCTACAAAAGAAAGCAAACAAGTAAGCAAGCAAGAAAGACATGCTATGAAGATACAGTAGAAAGAAAGCCAGACTTAGTCTAGAGTCGAGACTCGTGTGGCCCTTCAAAGGGAGCCCAACCGCAGGAAACAATATAAATAAAACACAATCATTAACCAGCTCTGCCACACTTAACAAGGAGCTCAGAGAGACAAGTTAAGAGGAGTAAGTGGAGGGAGCCGCAGGGTTGCTGCAGCAACTGCAATTAGAACCTGGGATAACAAGAGAAATGAGACAGTGTGGGACGATCCAGGTGAGACAGACTGAGAGGGGAAGAGCAGAACAAAAGAGATGTGGAGAGAAAAGATTCATGGAGAAAATAACAGAGCTGACTAACAGAGCATTCCTCTAAGCGCCACTTAAACAACGATGTGATAAATAAAAACGCCAGAATGTGTTCTCTTTCAAAATCTTAAAGAGAGAAGACAGCTCATTCAGCGTGATACATGAAAACGCAATAAGTGTGCTCTCATGCGATGTGACATCATCTAGCTGTGTGAGTATCAGATATGTACAGATACAGCGTTCAAAATTATTCAACATCCACTTTCAGTTATTAATTATATCAATTTTATTCAATTACAGTGTGTCACAAGGGTTCCTCAGCACAAACACTATAAATATAATGAAAACGATGCCTTCCAACCTCAGTAAACCACTGAAAAGAAACCTTTGACAGAGCCACTTATCAGTAAAAAAACAGGTATGATACACAGACAATTACTTTTACAACACTGTGATAAATTTGAAAGCAACCATCTCATCACAGAAATTAATTTAGCTGTGAGCAGTTGTTGAGCACCTTTCTCGGTCGGCTTGGAGGTTGCCAAGAGACAGATAATGCCAACTGGAGGCTGGCAGTTTGTAAGGTCTGAATGGTAAGGCCTAAAATGTCAATATTGGTCCCACAGGAAGGAATAATTAAGGCATAAAGATCTAAGAGGCTTGTCACATATGGCTGGCCAGCTGTCACATCTGTCTGTTCATATTCATGCCGGTAACAACTCGGCCTATACTAAAGTAGCAGCAGAGTATGTAATGGCTGAGTATTAAATGTCAGCTGACTGAGCTACAACTAAAGGCTGGCACAAGAAAAGCACAGCGACTGTGGAGAACCCTGGCATTTTAAACAATACACAAGCTCCGCTTCTCATTTCTGACTTTCACTCCCAAGTGGGTTGTCTCCAAAAGATCTATTCCCTGTGGGTCTACTTCACACATCTCTAGTGTTCAGTGTTATGGAAGGCAGCGCTGAGAAACAAAGGAGCACAGTATTTAAGAGGAAAGTAAACTCTGCAAAATTCCTACAGGAGGACTGACAACTTTCCCCCCTCAGGGCAACAGGGTGTTGAGGTGACAATCCTCCCTCAACTGGAGTACCTTAAGGTGCAAACCGTCAGCAAACATCCACCCTGCTGATGTGTCAGTGAGAAAGGCACTGAGCCACTTTCCTGCTCCTGGAGAACTGTAAAAATTACATCACTGATTATTTCTTCCAAATCCTCCAACAACCCATCGAGAACCTATTTCCCATGCCTATCTAACTCAGAGGTGAGCCACCGATGTATTATTGGCCTCCACCTTTGTTGAAAATTCTGACAAAAATCCAACGGCTTTGTGGATTTGTGTCTTATACCAAGTCTGTGCATGTCACGCACAGCACTTGAGCACAGAGTCAACAGGGGATGGACACATCCACAATTTCTGCAAGATCAAGGTAAGTGATGAATTACCGTCATGAGGCAAACAAATGTGTGTTTGTAACGGAAGCTAGGTTAGAAGTAAGTATACTTGCCTGGGTCCAGACCTTAAAATCCGTCCATTCCACTGAGTTGACGGATTCATCTGGCATTGTGACATGAAACATCTCGTCTAAAAAAGCAGACGATCAAATAAGAGACTACAGATTAGCCAATCAGCACCGAGGGTGGGACTAACGCAGTTGTCAAGCTACACACACGGCATGTCTTCTCAATATCTCTCTGCATCAGAGTTTGTGTTTACTTTGCTCAGCTCCACTAAACCCAGCAAAACCGTTGTGTCAACTTAAATGGCATTAGATTCCAGCGGATACATCGGTTTAGTGACTCATTATGGAAAATCAACCATGTCTTGAGACCCACCTGTTGGTATCTGTTCACTGGTCACATTGGAATACTCCTTTCCAATGTGACCAGTGAAATGTGCACAGAGTGAAATGAGCACAGAAAGATCTGCGCCGTCTGCAACTGAGGGATAATGAAGGGATCACTTTTATGGCCCTTGCAAACCACCGTCAGCTTGTTCTGGACTAAATCAGGAGGAAAATAGCTCTGTTGTAATCATGCACTGGTTGCTTTTATGATAACCACGCAAAATTTTCAATTCAGCCCGTAACCTATCAACAAAAGCCATGCATGCAGCACATTAGTCAAAACAAATCTAATTGCAGTCCGTGTCACTTCAGCCCAGCTTTGTGGACTTGCAGACTCTGCTCTTTGTTTGTACTGAGTTTTTACACTTCTCGTCTGCTCTTTTGCAAACTTGAGAAATGTAGATGCATTTCAACACATTTTGAATGCAAGTTTGCCCTCGGTTCATTTTGTGTTACTCGGCTTTTCAAGTATGAGTAAGTACTGGCTATCAGATGATAACATCAGTCTCCTTATAGCCATAAAACTGCATCTCAGGGTTACTTCTTGTCAGGAAGGTCTAACAAAATGCTGTGCTGTTCACTTAAACACATTTTCAGATGTCTATGTGCGGTTACTATTTGATTTTAAGAGCCATCCCGTTCACCTGCCTAAATAAATGAAACTAAAAGCTCAAGGGTTCAAATACACTTCTCCAACTGATGCAAATACACCCTGGCTTAGACTACAACTGGGACGCGTCTTGTGAGGTGGATTTGGGTGGGTGTATACTGAGAACCCCTGCTGTGCCCTGAAGATTTAAATGTGTTGTGATGTGGTCGTGTTCTCATTCCTGGGGCGTCAAATATCTCCACATTGTCACATCACACACACAAGTTTGTGTCCTGTGTGAAACCAAACGCCATTGATTGATTTTTTCCTAAACCTAACCACGAGGTTTTTGTGCCTCAGCGTCGCCGAAGTAGCTCTATGCCTGCGTGTGGATGAGACGCATGGAGCGTGAGGCTTTACGTGTTGGACAAAGATGCTGAACAGAGGGCTTTAAGCTTCACACACAGACACTGATGGGTGCCTTGTGCGTCTTGATTGGACGCAAGTGGCGCATGACAAAGTGGCGGTATCTGACGACCCGGGATGAGAACGTGTTGGTGTGTCAGGCAGCTGGCAGTAGTGACTGACAGGTCAGGTGAGCTTTGTAGTCTGCTCAGGCGTGCAGATCCAGCTCCTCTCACTGATCTGAAGTGGCTTCAATTAACTGGAGCAGCCAAGTGTGAGGGAGGGGACTGAGTGGGGGAGGGGGGGGACTAGACAAGCCTCCTGACAGATTTGAGGGGGGGTAAGATGAATGGGGCCCTCTGACAGGTCCTCGAATGCCCCACCAACTCCAACCTTTCTCCATCTCCTCTTGGTTAATTACTAAGTATCCATATGGAGACACTTGTCACTGTGATCACAGCAAACTGGCTGTAACTGCAGGGTCAGCAAGGACTGTCTTTCATTCACACAGACGTACGCACAGAGGACACAAAAACAAAACACACATACTAGTTTTCATCATTTTCAATACTGAAACTATTTTGAGTTTCCTGAGAGAACAGAAATTAAGTCACAGCCAGGAAATCCAATATCACAGGCACTGCCTCACAAACATCTGCGAAAAACTCATGTTGATTCTGCATGATGCTGTCTGTATGATAATATAGGAAGGAGGTGATTAAAATATCCCAGCATTTCTCAACAAATCCTACACACAGATTTAATTTTCATGGATATATATGCAGCAATGCTGACGTTAGGAGACACTGCCAAGAGAAATGCTAGTTTCACTTTGAATGCATGAAGGTAAATCACACTCCAAGCACGTGGGGAAAAGGAGAATTTCTTACCAGCAGGACAATGTCACATCGGTAAATATTTATTTATTTTCTCCTCTCAGCACACACACAAATGTGTGTCCTATGGCTTCTAACAGAACAGAGTCTGCTATTCAACACTGTCTTTTCATTTAGCGTTGGCTCATACTTTCTTGCTGCCTTGTGGGTCTTGCTAGTTTTACATTACCTAATTAACATAAAAGTTTTCCAGGGAGGCAGGAAACACACAGGCCCACATAATTTCCCCTGAAGGATATATTTCCCCATTTAAAACCTGATCTCCTTCCTATTTTCTCACACTTACAGTTTGTCTTTTATTCAACTAGGTGCAATTTCCACTTTTAAATGGTAGCTAAATACGAACTGAAACTTTTTCTTACCCAGCTGCCATTTATACGATCAAGTGTCTGCTGCATCTCTGCTCACTTGCTACTTGGTATTCCTCTGCTGGAATGCTTGAGATCATCTGTCACCGTTTTCCTTTAAAACCATCTACCTTATTTCTCATATTGGACCATCAATTTCCTTTTACCCACTACTTAGTTCAATGCTAGCCATCAGAAAACAGGTGTATGTGTCTCAAAAAGCAAAACAAAATGTAGTTTTCTTTCTTAACTTTCCATCTACACCTACAGAACTACAAAGTAGACTATCGAAGACAACTTTAATGCCGCGTAGAATCCAAAACAAGACAGCATGGAGACCGATTACAGCGGCTCGTGCAGATGCAGCGGCCAGTACCTCCTTTAAACTTGCTAAATTTTTGTATTGTATTTTTTTCAGCAGTATCGTTGAAACACGTATTAACTCTGACAGAAATACACTTATTTGGATTAAGTTTGGATTAAGAGCAGCAGAATTTTTTTTCGACAGTTCAACCAGATGGTCGCAGGAAAATGAAGGACGAAAAATCAGAGACTGTTGTCCACATCTTTACAGAGACAGAGACCACAACATCCCGGATCAAACTGTTGAACTCAACGGGCAGAACCGCATTGTGAGCTTTGTCCTGACTTAAGGCAGGACAAAGGGAGGCTCAAACACAGTCAAGGCTGATGGACAAACTTTTCACGTGAGGATGCCGACCATACTACCATCACCATCTTGTTGCTGCTGTTTACATTCACCCAGATGCAAATTTTAAAAATGCAATACATTTATTACAACTATTGGCTGGGTGTATACATGTATATGTATATATGCATAAATCCTATTCTAAATTTAATTACCTGTGTATGTTGTACAAGGACAAATAAATTACCTTGATCCTGGATTCTTATTACAATACGGACTATATGTCTGGGCTGGCAAATCAGTGCAAAACAAATGGAACCAGGGGTACTGCAATATTTATAAAATACACTAGTTAGTTTAAGACTTAAAACACTCAACATTTAATGGCTTTACCATCAGTTTAAGGCCTTGGATTTTGGTAATATGGTTTTAAAAAAATTTCAGACTTTTCTAGAACCTGCAGACACAATTTTAAGTCAAATGTGTTCATGTTAGCCACTAAAAAATGTATCACAGGCTTAAAGTGTCTCTAACACCCCCCTATTCTAGCCCACCCTGTCCAAAGTATACTTGCCATTTCCTAATATTGGTACAGACTGACATCCCCGCTTCCGTCCCCCAGATCCTCACCCCATTTGATACTCACCTAGATCAAAGTCCCTTGCACATCTGTTCCACTTGCTGCTGCCATGACTCGCCAGCTGGACTCTGTCCGTCAGGTCTCTCAGTCTGTAGGTGTGTCAATACTGCATGTCTGCCCAAGGCCTGAGCTTCTTGGCAAGCTGCAAACAGCAGAAAGAATCAACAAGACTGTAGTTGTGAGAGCCAGCGTGGGTGTGAGCCAGAGCCTTATCATATTCTTGCAAGCGACTCCTTGTCAAGTTGACTGTTTATGTGTGCATCTGTTATGTAGGAGACTTGAATGCAGAACATTTTTGAGTGTGTTGTGCTCGCATGTGTGTCTGTGTGACAAGATATTACTAAGACACATGTTTTACCAAGACTGTAGTGAGGTTTACACAGCGAGGCAGAACAAAGTGGGACAGGGACTCCTTACGCAATTACACCAAGCATTAAAACACTAAGCCTAACACAACCTCTATCTGGGCTGTATCCAAACAGCAAATTAAGCCACAGGTGTAAACAGAGCCATGAAGGAATGCAATCACATTTCAACACATCAAATGATAGTGATGCTTATAGCAAGAAGATTCAAAGCAGGTTTAATGCTTCCTTAATACTTCTTGGGGTATATTTACACTGACCCATAAATATGGAAAAAATCTTTGTGAATACAACTCATATGTAAATGCTGCATGTTAATGTGATGTATAAAGGTCCCACAGAGACCCCAATAACAGTAGAGCCATCTGACAGTACAGACCCACAGTGGCACTCATCTCCAGCATCGTGGTGTGCTTTGGCAGTCTCATTAAAATCCTCCAAGTCTAATTCTCTTTCAAATACCACCTCTACCTAAATAAACATGACCGAGGACGCTTGCTCATACTCCACATGCCTGCCAACAGGATCTCACAGAGCCGGCTGTTGTTTAGCCAGCCATTATTCAAGAGGTGTGTGGATCGTAATAAAAATGTCCAAAGCTTAACAGCTACAGTGACGCTCTTTGAGCTCGTAATACAGCCAAATCCCCGACATTTAAAACAAGTAAACTAGAAAAAAAAGCTGGCTGATTTGAGTTAATGTTCTTTTATAATGTTCTTTCACACTTTTACGCTCTTTGTATTCATGACCAGTATCCACACTGCATGTGGGCTTTTACCTCAGAGAGGGAGAGAGAGGAGATGATGCACATGAATGAATGAAATATCTTAAGATCCGCATGTTTACACATACACACGAAGGAAATGTCAACCAGATGCAAAATACAGACGTTGAGCCCCGAAAGAATTGTCAAAAAGGGAGCTCTGTGATGTGTGCACGGGCCCAGCATCTTCTGATCAATAGCTCACCTGAAATGAATACGAGATGGTTCTCATTGTTTCAACAAAGCAGACGGCAAAATATATGCAACCCAGATCAGCAGGCTCCATTTAAAGAAGTCTGTAAGTACCAACCTGGTTTGATAAAACATTTTCAACAGGCAAAGTGGGGACAAAGATTTTTGTTGCTTTGGAGTTGTGCTATTTATTTGTTGAGACTGTAACTTCTCCTTTCTTTAGGTCTTACATCCTTTCCAGTTTTACAGAAAAACAGTACGCAGCTGATTATACTGCAACTACAAAGAACACTGGATAATTTTAGGTCACTGCAAAGCTTTGGCACCGCAGCCTAATCATTGTTCTTCATCAATACCTGTCAACCTACGATTTTCAGGTCAAAGTTGTTCCGCCTCTGGGACGGTAGTGGAGGTACCAAATCAACGAGTGAGTGAGCGAGCGAGGCGGAACGAGGAGACAGGGCTGTGACATTTAGTCAACATTTTATGTGTGCGACCCTCAACCGGGAGATTTAGAAGCAGCTAGCAGCTAACTCAAAGAAGAAGAAAACCAACCGAAAATATTTACTCATTGTGGAGACCGTGCAAGGTTCGGGAGCTACTTACCATCCGAGCAGAGGACAAGATCACCCACCACATAACAGGGACGGTAAATTATTGTTATTGTCATGTTATTCCATTGTTTACAATTGTTGCTGTGTTACTCGTCACGCCTATTTTAATTGCGGAACACCGGCTTGCTATATAAAATCACACATTGGGGCAGCGTTATGACGCTGTTGTTTTGGTCAGTGCTAAAAAACAAAGGCGGCGTAGAGAAGGGTCTTCGTTGCGGCGATATTGTGCAATCTCTGTGTAAAATGGGCTATTGTCGCCTTCCTTCCTCATTGTTCCACTTTTGGAACCAACATTGTCATTGTTTTTGCAGTCTATACTTTCTGCCTCCAATATTTACACAGTTCAGAAGTGTGATACTGGGTTGTGACCACAGGAAATGAGGTGTGACCCGGAGCTTGTAACAACCCCATCAACAGTTTGGATAAGCAGGATGGGACCCGACCTTGATGCCCTTCCTGTCCTCTGTGTCCTGTGTTGTTTTCCCCCCTGTGACTCTGGCAGTCTCAAGTGGTCAGTTAAGACAAAGATGGATGACAGTAGACAATCCAACCAGTCAGCCCACCACGGCCTGACTGGTTGACCCAGCAATGTCTGAGCATCATAACACAGCACGGCCTGTCTGGAAGGAAAAGAAAAGGAGGATGGAACTGCCACCAGGGAGGTGGGAAACAAAAACGCAGGGAAAATAGAAAGCAGAAAAAAATGAGGAGCCGACAAGACACAGAGAGGGGGAAAGGCAGGATGAAAGATAGGTCGATGTAAAACAGGCTGATGAAATAGAGCGAGAAAGACAGAGAGAGGAAGGGGTGGAACAGCACCTCAAACAATAGTCAAAAACAGTGAGGGACACAAAGAGATGGGGGGAGCCCCAAGAACTAAAAAAAGAAAAAAGTCAGATTTAATTCTTTTCTCAAAAGAGGAGAGAAATAAAAAGGAAGAAGAAAGGCTCGCTCTTGTCCACCTCACTGCTCCGAAGAAAACCTGCACGGACTTAAGAAGACTAATATGTAACATGGAACAAAACGCCAGGGGGTTCTACCGAGCACTTCACTACATTCAATAGAGCCACAGAGGAAGAATAACTGAGACAATTAACAGCACAACTGTCATCACAGCCAATCAACCCAGTGCCGCCCACACACGGGCACCGAGCAATAAACCCATCACGGAGGGGGATGAAGGGCTGTTAATTCCTCCCAGCGATGCGGCACTGACTACTAATTGTGAAAACCAGATACCTCAAAGGCTTAAAGGTTACACCATTCTAATGCAACAGAAACATGAGATACATGTACAAACTCATTGCCTCACAACATGTTCCTGCCTCCTTTGCATTCTGAGAGAAAAGCTGACATTTAAAAAATAATTCCGCTGACATGCAAACTAAGTGCAGCCAATTCCATCGGCATCAGAAAAAAAGAATGATGTGTGAATGTGAAACCAATCACAGGTGGATGCATACCCTCACTCAATAAAATACAAACTAAATTTAATGAGCTCTCAAGCTCCTCCACAGTGACATTTCCTCTCCCATTTCTCCACCTTTTTATTCACCTCCATTCCTCTTTTTCCCCCCACTACCTCCCTGCACCTCCCTCGCTCAGTTTCTCATTCTGAATCCACGTCTGTGCCTCCATCTTTTCCCCCACCTCTCCATCCAAAACAACGGCCATTCCAGAAAGAGGGCCATCAATCTTCTTCAGTGAGACCAGCGTGCGAGAGAGTGCCAAGGCTACAGCGGATTACTATCTCTCCTTACCCCCCACTCAACACATGTAGAAGGAGGAGACAGCGAGGCAGGGAGGGTCTAAAGCGAGTAAAAGAAACAATCTTAGATATCAAGCGGACACATAAGATCGTAAAAGCAGAGGCTTGTCGAGTAAAGAAGCACAGCAGCTGAATTTAAAAACTCTAATCCTAACTGGCAACTCCATGCCTGACCCTCGATTTATTTCTGCACAGAGCTTCGCTAAGACAGGAGCTACACTGCCAACTTCATCTCCTCTACACAGCTGGTTTTGGCAGAGGACTGGAATTCATAAGTCATTAGGATCCTTGTCAATTAATCACAGGGTTATTTTCGAAGTAATCTATTGATCATCTTGATCTGTCAAATATCAACAAAGAGAAACAGGTTTTGCTTGATACACAACTTGCAACTATAGCAAAAATGCTGCAACTCAATTTTACCATGGACTTATTGATTCGTGAAGGTTGTTAGGGTTGAGGTTCTACAGCATTTTATGAAATCTGAAATGAGCATGAGCAGCTCAGAACTATAAATTTTAATGGGCTTCATGAATGTTTAACTAGAAGATTCTTCTGAAATTGATGTCTCTAGAAATCAGAATCAGAAATAATCTAATCTCTAGAGACGAGTCAGTGCTGTGTTGGTCCCTGCTGGTCCAGTTCAACAAGACTAATAGTCCCCACTCTGTTGGTCTCATTGATCTGCAAAAGACTCAGTCCAGTTGTGGTTGTAGACTTGTATTAAATAGTTAATTTTCTTTTTCATTAGAATTATCTTTGACTGAGCACAGATGCCAGCTTGCCGAGCAGATAACAGCCTAATCATTTCATTTTAGCCATTACAGATAGAAATGTCCCGACTTGATCCAAAGAAATGGGATTGGAGTCAATCTGGGCATATTTAAATGGATCGATATAGGCTAAAATTTCCTGTATCAAATTATCATTTCTTCACTGCTCTTTTGATTTTTTTCTGCAGCTCTAATCAGCTGTTGCAAGCAACTCAAGGACGGGCCAAAGTTAAGCTTGTTTGTTGTCTAGTTTAAGTCTCTTGGCTGTACTCAGCCGAAGACCATTTGTGAGGGAAGAGATTCATCTCTATAACACCACTGTACAATCCTGGGAGGACTAAGTGTTTCTGTAGTTCCAACAAAACCCAACAGAGTGATACATCTTCTCTCTACAGTTTCAGTTTCTCTCTAGTTTCAGTCATATCATGTCTGTAATTCAACCGTGGAAACTTGTTATTTCAATGTGCCAGATAGCCTAAATATTTAATCAACATTTAGGTAAATATAAATATCTGATCAGTTATGGTAGAAAGAACACCACTTCACCCAGCTATTACTTTGCATAAGGTGCTGGAAAGTATAATGAAACCACACTGAAAGCAGAGATTTCCGCACACTTAGTTCTAGGCAGTTTTTCACTTTAATGTTAAGCTTTCAGTCTATCCGACCTTCATCAGAGTATACACCCTGGTGACAAAATTAATTTCAAATTGTTACAGCTGATATAGTCTGCATCCCTGCAAAAATGAGAAGCTTAAAAAGGGTGCAGGGAGAAAAAAGGTTTACTGGGAGACCTGTTTGAGTAGTGTTGATCGCTAAATTGTTCATCGCAATGAATAGGGAAAATTATTTTATTCGCTCGCAGTGTCAGATGGAGCCTGGCATGCATGGGCCATGCATTCACACCATGTGGCCAATCAGATGAGGCTTCAGCTAGCTGACAGCTACCCTTTAGATTAATTGGTGTCAATTTGGTGACGACTGAGAAGGGAACAAGAAGGAGAGAAGTTGGGCACTTCAATATTTGTATATTTCATCCTAATATTGTAAAATGTTATTGCATATTGCAGATTGTCCTCCTATCATGTGCTAGACTGTTTCAGCACTAGCATGTATGTGAATTAAAAGAGAGGATATGGGGAATATGATGGAGCAGCTGATATTTTCTTATTATTTAGTTGAAAAGACAAAGCAAACACTTTAGTGCACATGCAAACGTGTGTGTCACAGAAAGTGTTACAACCTAAATTTGCTTTGTGATATTTTAAGACCCGAGAAAGTGTGTAAACGTGTGTGTGACAGAGCTTTGACACCCACAAAGGTGGAAAAGTCACAGCCGTGACCTTACAGCCGAGAGGGGTTTTTAACAAGCCGCCTCACTGCCCTGTGTGTTGCAGTGGCAATAATCCACACACATAGTGCAACACTAGTAAATTCAAGGCCAAGTGATGGGGTGCATAAATAAGTGTGGAAGACAGGTTTTGCATAGAAAATGATGCTTTTCCCTTTGACCAGCAAACACCAGCATGGTACAGCAAAGGCTCTGTGATTACTACTTATACAACATGTTCTTCTCAAGCAATGCACAACTGTGTACAGTCCAAGGACACAAGACCACCAAGCCAGCTCTGACAGCTACCTCCACAATTGAACATGATTGGGCTAATCGCTATGCAGCCTTTTTGCAGAAGAACTTACATGGGGGAGTTTTGTCAGGCATAATAAACTCCCCTTGCATTGTCACAGCACTGTTGAGGAAGAAGGTTACTCTTAGAGCTGTCTGTAAAGCTGTCCCTCTGCAGCTACAGTGCTCTGACTGGGAATCAGCGTTACGTGGCTTCTATTGGGCCTCTGGGCCACACAGCGACGAAGGGAAGGAGGAGGCAGCAGAGGGGCACAGCCCGGCGCTAAAGACTTTGACACTAACATAATAACTGATAATTGATTCTGCTGGTGAGGAAGGTGTAACATTAAAGGATAAAAACAGCGGCAGTGGCAGCAAAGTGCTGGGGCTTAATGTGAGCTGATGGGGCTGACGCTGCCTGTCAGGCACAATCTAATCACCCAAGAAGTGAAGATTCTGAAGACATACATCAACAAATCAGTATCAGCCCCGACTCGCTGAGCCCCCTCAAAAGGGCTTTGATCAGCAACAGGCCAAGGAAAAAGAGGGGGCACACTGGCCAAGGACGGTGGAGAGATGGTGGAGGAGGATGGAAAAAGACAAGCATCCCTCGCTGTTAGCACAGATCTGAGATATAAACAGAACGGAAACGGCAGGGTGCGTCTGTGACTAGCACCCAAGGTTCAAACAGGTTATTAAGCTTAACGTAGGCAATAACTTTGACCAGTCCACTGACCATTATAAACATAGGTAGAGTTGATTTTACTTGCATGAGATTTTATTAAAATTCAATTAATTTGCAACTGATATTGGGTTCCGAGATACTCCAAACTGATGTTTAATTTGTAGTTTCAGAGACAAAGACTAGCTGCTGGTGAACACTCATATGAAGCTGAAACCGAAAAAAAAAATTTGCAACTAACCAATTAATAATGTATGTGTGTGTGTGTTTAGAGGGATGGGCATGAGTACTCGATTATGCGTATGCCCCTAAACGCATCGTCTCTCAGGTCATGATGGGAAACTCCACCCACCTACCCCCAACACGCTACAGTTTCCAGTAGTCAGGGAGCGTAACTGTCGTTTCTTTTCCTCCCGGGTGAAGACGATTCTTGCTTTGGGACTAAGCCCCTTCACCTTTCCAGAATCAGAATGACCTTTATTGTCATTGCATGTTGGGAAACAGCAGTTGGGAGACAACACACAGGAGCTTCACAAGCTGCAGCTTTTATTTACTGACACACTGTACCTTTACAGCTACAGACAACTTGCTGCTTCTCTTTTCCTCATGCCCCGCTCCACTCAGCGTACAGCACTGCATTAAAAACTGGGTTTTTAGGCCTCATATACAGTGCAAACAACACTAATACAGTTAATGGCTGTTTACAGTATAGATATAGAATATCATCTCTACAGTCTGTGTAGTACAGAAAGGAAGGTTAACCCTATCGCCTACCCACATTTTCGGGGGGTTTTTTGTTTGTTTGTTTGTTTGTTTGTTTGTTTGTTTTGCAAGTACTCGAGTAGTCTATTATGACTCAAACTCAAGTACTCAAATATGGAAATTACTTAAAACATATAATGTGATGAGATCATGGTTCTGTGTGACATGCACAACAATAAAAGATAATAAAAGTGACATAGAGAGAAAGCAGTAAACTCAAATAAATGCAGCCTGTATGAAATGTTAATCCATTTGTTATTAGCTGTATTTGCTTCTCATACTTGCAGTAATCGAAAAACAACTACTATAATAATCTGCAGCTGGTTCATTGTAATAAACTACGAACCTGTGGAAACGCTGTGAAAACGAGCAGACTCCTGTTTCTTAACATGGCATAACGTGAAGCGCCAGTTCTAGTCAACCTCACACCTTTGCTATTAACGTGTAATGGAGACATATGAGGTAAGTCCAGTCGCGGTGACTTGGGTGTGCCTATCCGCTGAGTGGGCTGATGAAGATGGAGGGCTCCCCGTAGCCTTACAGTCAGAGCACTGATAGATTGGCCAGCCTCCACCCATTCCCTAGCTGCAGGAAGGATGTGTGTGTTCATGGATGCCTGCTAGACTGGAACTGACAATATTAAGTGGCAGTGTGACCGTTTTCATGAACACAGGGAGGCCAAGAGCACCAAGGAGCAGGAAGGCCTCTATTATGTCACCCAACAGTAGACATAAAAAGGGGCCTATCTGTCCTCCTCTACGGCACCAACACACTCACCTTTTCCAAATTAAAGGTTGCTGAATACAAACAGCATGAAACAGATATACTTAAGCAACAGACATAAACACACATCACCTCATGTCGAAAATAGCTGGTGGGAGATCAAAGACTTTACAGAAGTTTAACAGAACCATAGGAGCTCCTTCAGAGGTACACTGCAGAGGAGCAAGGGAGGAAAGAGGGAGGCTGAGAGGGGGAAAAAATGGAGTAATGGCAAATAAGAGGGGGAAAGGGGAGCAGCAAAAGCTGCAGGCTCAAGACAGTAGGGAGGATAGAGGAAGACAGGGACGACGAGAAAGTGAGAAAATGCAAATCAGAGGCTGCTGAGCAACGTGTAAAAAGAGGAGAAAGAACGTGAAAGATTACTATGGGGACTGTTAGAAAAATCTGAAGAGCAGAACAAAGCTGACAATGAAAAAAATGTGGCTGCGGCGAGAGGGGTGTAGAGAGCACAGGAGGAAATGGCAACACATGAGACATGACAAGCATGCATCACGCAGACTTTCGCTGTTAAAATGGGCTGCATGCTACATCATATGTCCTTCAAAACATCACTGGTGCAGACATCACAGCACAATAGGTTCCAAAAAAAGAAAATGCAGGAGACACAGAAAATGAAAAGACGAAGAGGGGTAGCAAGAAATAAGGGGAGGTATAATGAAAGGAAGGAGATGGTCCCCAGAGAGGCAACCCATGGCATCTGTTTGTCTCAAGCCAGAAGCACAGGGACAAAGAGTATAGGAGGAGGAGGAGTGTAGGCAGCGGACTGAGAGGTAGCTCCTCTTCTCAAGTCTCGCACTTCCTGGTTGTCCCCCACCAGCAGCTGGAGGCTAAACTTAAGCTCCGCCAGCAGCCACCAGGGAGGGAGGAAAGGCCTTGGGAAGGGGTCATTCGCAATCGGCCACCAAAACAAAACTCAGGGAGGGCATATTTGCATCATTAGCAGAGGAGTCCCCTGATGTCTATCAGCCGCCGCACAGATCCCTCAGAAATGTGGCCACCACAGTGCCTGTGCACACAAACATCCTCTGCACAATCGCCACACAGCGATGTCAGCCTCCTCTTCATGAATATTCATCTGCCTCATTAACACTCAAGTGGGGAAACACAGCATATTGCATGAGACTCCCGTTACTTGGAGAGAACGGGAGCTGAGTGGAAGAAGAGATAGGACACATGGTGAGTGTAGAGGAAGTAAAGGAGAAGAAAGACAGAGTTAAGAGGCAAAAAGCTTTCTCTTCATTGCCAGCAAACTTTTTGTGAATCTCAAGAGTGGATGGGGGCAAAATGTTGTATATTGTTGCAGGAACAGATACCGTCATGTCGCTTGTCCTTATATAGCCAGACTAGGGCAGTATGAAAGCAGCGTCAGCAGCAGGGAAAGCACAGCGGGAGCACAGGATGGGAATTGCAGACCATTTTATCCTGCAAATCCTCCAGCAATAAGAGCTTGAAAACAGCTGCAATTTCTCTGCTAATGTCTGGCTCTTCACAATAACTGCCAAACTGTAGGGGACATGTGTGAATACACCTCAATGCAAGCTGCAGACATTCTTGCAACCTCCGCCCTTGTTCAGGAACAAAACACACATACGGACATACAAAGCCAGGCTGTCTCGTACCAAGACACATATTCTGTCAGTCCACCCTGAATCTTTCTGTCTGAGCAACCTGCCAACAGACACACATGCAGACAGACAGTACCACACAAAGTGGGAGGATTATTTTCTCTTTATGTTGCATGTCGTGAATCTTTTAACATGAACTGCCAACAGGGGAAATCTCCCATCCTGCAGCTGTGTCCTCAGAGAGACTCTGGAAACAGCAGATTGCATTACCTTGACTTTTTCCTCTGTGACAGAAAAAAGCCAGCCACTCAGGGGGAAGGAGATGAGGCAGAGTCAGGCAAAGCCCAAAAATTTCACCACCACCACCAGTCACTGGTTAAAGGACACTGACAGAAACTGTGGTACCATCTTTGGGTCACGTCTCTGGAAATCAATACAGCTACTTACAGTACATCACGTGCCTCCACCAAAGCTATTTCATAGTCCACCTTCGACACACGGTTCTGACAAAAAAAAAAAAACACCCTTTAATTTCAGAGCAGTATGAACTATCGATTTCACAGCCACAATTCTTACTCTCCCTCCGCCTCCTCCTGTCCTCCTTATTTTCCAGTCCCCTAGCATTGATACACAACTCCTTTCTCACGCTGTTAACAGCAAGCAGAAGTGTTTTGTGTTTGGGGTGAGGAGGGTGGAGTGGCCCTGACCTGTGAACTCATTTTAGTCCAATTTGCTCCATTGGTAACATAAATCATGAAGGGAAACTACAGAAATGTCTTTTAGTGTAGTCCTTCAAATATCTGTCTAATATTCAAATGTAAGAAAGGAGCTTTTTCTCTGCTCCAAGTAAAGACCGCAGCCATTTACTGCTCTTTTTAGAGGCTTTTCAGCTTTTTAGATGTTTTTCACTGTTCATTTTCACTACATTGTTTGTTTTATTTAACTTGTTTCCATTTCAATTATTACTCTGAAAGCAGATGAAGGATTTTAGTCGTAGGACTTCTGAATCTATAAGTTATCAGAGAAACAAGCTGAGCACTGCGGCTTGGCTTGCAGCCCCCCTCCAAAGGGCGTTGGAGAAACACTGATTTGAACGTGAAGTAAACTCTGTGTTCGGATAAGAGTAATTCCTCATGCAGTTGTCCGATCGAGTAAGTAAAATAATCAACGTGACGTCTGTGACATGAAATGAGAATATGAAAATAAACTGCATGCTGTGTCGCTGAAATGGAGCATTTCCAGGAGAGCTGCTTAAGCGAGTCTGTCTCACCACCAATTAGTAAACAGGACAAATGAGAAAATCTTATATACTGGGCACTATAGAAGTTAAATCTGGGGTCAAGAAGGTTGTTTACGACATAACATTACTCTAAAATAGCTCTGGATCATTACATGTGTCGTTCCAACGAGGGCTGCAATGCAATCATATACCTTTCAGAAGCTTTCAGAGTCTTTTTGGAGACTTTGTAAGAAAAATCCATAATGATAAATGCGATGCTGAATGTCTTCTGTGATGATTTATCCATTTTCCTGTGTTGAAAACGTTTTTGTGCGAAAATGAGAAGCCCAAAGTGTTTTTGTCCGAATGACATGGTCCGAAATTAAAAACATTCAATTTATTATTCAATTTATTGAAGACTAAAGACAAAGTCAACTTTGAATATTGACACCTGAGAAGCTGGAAAAAGTGAATATTGAACATTTTTGCGTTGAAAAATGACATAAGTTATTGAACAATTATCTAAATTGACGAGTCAATTTCTCGTTATTATTGTTATTATCCCAAATGGTTCATTACTGATCAGAAGCCCACATTATCTGCAAAACTAAAACAAAAGTTGAAGAAAATGTTTTATGTCACACAATCATAATATTCAATGGCATGAAATTCGTAATATTCGGGCCGCACAATATGTCGTTTTCGCATCGTTAACGCAATGTGCCCGTGTGCAATAGCCACATTGCAGGACATGCAATGTTTAGGCCTGAGTATGAGAAATTAACTCCAACATGCTACAACTTTTTTGCTGGTTGATACAAAAGGAAAACTTTCAAGGTTTTCATTTTCCATGACTAATCTAAAAGAAAAATCTGTATTTTTTTCATATATTATATATATATATCCCAGAAAAAAAGAGATATCGCAAAGTCAGTTTTTTCCAAGTAATATTGTAAATATACAGTATCAGGCATGCAGCAATTGTCAATGTCTATGAGTACTTGAGTTCTGTTAGTTCCAAATCTAAATGTTGTTGTTGTTATTGATGTCATTTAACATTGAAACTCTATTTCCTGGACACATTCTAAACACTTTGTTAGACTGGGCCTCTCTTCACTTTTGGGTATAATGCATTATCCCCACTGACTTTAAAATTTTTACCAAAAAATTATGTCCTTCTCAAATGTCAAATCAGGCAATATTTCAGCCAGGACAGAGCTGGAACTGGTAATAAAACCGTTAAGATGGGTCACTGTTTTCCAGGCTTAAATGCCAGATAATATCAGCAAAATTGGATCTGAGTTTTGGGCACTGACACTTTTAACCAATTATGTTGTTGTTAATTCATATTCAGATGGCTTCGCTGGGTCACAAGTTGTGCTGAGCAGCCTGGCAGAGACCGGGGACCTGACCAGTTCAAATTGCAGGTCCAAACTCAGCATGCATGCATGATTTAAATACATCTAAATGGCAGATGGCGAGAGAGCTGGCTCATGTCTGGCTCCATGACAGAAGCAGTGATATAGGAGAGGCAGAGGATGAAGCTGCGTATTAGAGTGAGGAATGGCTTGGCTTGTCTTTAAGATTACTTTCGCTCTTAAAACATTCACTTCATCTGTGTCACTCCTGTTCCAAAGTTGTTATTGGAAAATAGGAAAGGTGGAAATCCATTCAATGCCTGCACTGTCTGCATCAGTCACACACTGACACACACATACACACAGAAAATACATTTCATCCGCCAGATCCGAAACAGCCAATAGCACTGGCAGGCATTTGCGACCCCAATCCATATTTCAATTTCCCTCCTCTCATGCAAACTAATTCAATACTTGTTGCCTTCCCTCACAAGCGATCAGCAATGTGAGAAATGAGCTTCTTCTCGTGCTGCATCTATAAAAGGCCCAATCAGAGACATTCTTGAGTGGTCCTCCACCTGCATCAATTACGTCTTAGTAGGCCTGCACACAGGCAGATTCTTGGAAGCAGCATTAAGAGGATGGAAAATCAGGGGCTTTGCAGATCACTTTTCTCCATATTTTGTTCAAAACACATTCATTCCACATCAGCTGCATTTAAAACTCTCATTACATCATAAACCGTCAGCGCTTACATCAAAAGCGTAACCACTTGTTTTTTCAAGCCAAATAAATAAGCATTAAGCAAACAGTTATCTCAGTCGAGTGAGTGGTTCAAATATTATATACTCTCGAATTTGAGAACAAAAGTCGCACATCCATTTAAAAAAAAAAATTTTTTTAAGGTCCGTATTTGTGAACTTGTGTGAAAATCCCTCATAAAGCCACAAACAGAAACGCCAAAGCTTAAGGCTGTGTTGCCATCGGCCAACACTTTTTTGGATCTGATTCAGTGCCGCAGCTCAGGAGACAGACTGGACAGAGAGACAAGCCCAGTTATCGGGCTATTTACATATATTCTCACAATCAAGCTTATTAGTGGAGAAAAGCTCAGTCAGATTGCTTTCATTTAGAGACTCTACAATGGATTTATGACAAGCGAATGATTTCTAATGACCTTCTTCTCACTAACTAGCATTTGATGCACTAACTGCTGTAGCATTTTACACTGTGACAACCAAACACTCACAAATCTTGACATATTCCCCTGCTGTGCCGTCAACAAAGCAATTCCCAAAAAGCACACAGCCAAATAAGAATATGACAGTAAGCAAATAAAGTACCTTGCTACGTGGGTCCAGCAGAGTCAGACTGAGAAGTGCTGCAGTGCAGAAACATCTTGTTTGTTACCACACTCTTCCTAATTGTTAACTTGACACCACTTATAATAGAGAGTCCATTATTGATCCTTACATGCTGTCCTCCAATTCACTGTCAATGCATTCTGCGTTAGATGCTGAAGTACATGAGCATGTGTGCGACTATGTACACACCTGCATGCCCACACTTTGATGCTGTTCAATCGCCTGCTCCATCTCACTTTTCTGCACATCTATTTGGCCATGTAAAGGGAGAAGCAAGCAGGTAATAGCGACAAATTTAGGGGCTTAAACCGCGACAGCTTTACGATGCCTGAGCGGCCTCTATGACTCCATTCCTGTCAGATTCTATTAGCTCGGTCTCCACCGTGTGTTTCGATTGGCTCTCGGCCTATTCCCAGCAGTTACAGAAGCACCTCCCGTAAATAAACCAAATAGCTGCATCTTGTAGTGTATGAACAGGGGGGGGGCTCTGTTCAGCTGGGTACTTGTGTGTAAAGAACATCTTACAAAGTGGTTGAATAGTTTAATATACCGCACCGAGCTGAACGGACACAGTCGACTAGAGGGAGAGCTCGACACACATCAGTGTGCAAGTTTAAATTTGACGAGTGTTTAAGAAGAATACCAGCAGCCAGGCGAGAAAAGCACTTCTAAATCAAGACAAGTGGTCTCATTCCACTCCACACACATTCCCATAAACAAAAGAAAAAGTGTGTCTATCTGCCAGCTGCCAGGTGGAAGTCTAAGGAAAGGCCACCTGTCTAATAACTGTTTTTGATGCATACAGCTCAGCAATATAAAACCGAGCATCTGGCCTGCACCCTCCAAACTGATCTTGTTAACAGCATCCGTATCTGTGTTCCTCTTTTTATTTATTTGGGTGGTTCACCCAAACACGTTTTTCCCCTTCCAAAACACATAATTTTGTCTTTATTAATTCAGCCAATCAGGGCTGTGACTGCGATGCTACCAACTCCCAACTTCCAGATGTCCCCTGGGCATTTTTATAAGGAGCACACAGTGTCTAAAGTCAAACTAAATGGAATGATATATTCTAGTAACAATTACTGTGAGGGCCTTTTTCACAGCAGACATTTTGATTTGTAAGGAGGAAAAGAACAGGTGTAATTAATACCTTTAACGATGGCACACACAGCGGCAAGACCCTGTAATTACAGCAAAATGAAATGCAGTTCTTCTTATTATTACTAATTACACCTGTTTTTTTTCCTATATGTCATGTCAAAAGGCCTATTGTATTTTTCTGTGCTGTAGTCTTTTTTTGCTGATTCTCAAGTATACAACTTCATGTTATGGTCACTGAATGCTGTGTGTGTGTGTGTGTGTGTGTGTGTGTGTGTGTGTGTGTGTGTGTGTGTGTGTGTGTGTGTGTGTGTG
>JBBPCS010024231.1:0-24243 GCA_037974645.1 Hollardia meadi
GTGTGTGTGTGTGTGTGTGTGTGTGTGTGTGTGTGTGTGTGTGTGTGTGTGTGTGTGTGTGTGTGTGTGTGCGGGGGCACCACCGTCAGAGCAGGGGGAGACGAAATCGAAAAGCCTTGTTACAGCCAAAGAAGACCGCAGCAAGTACACGAGCCATAAATAATAGATAGTATATGTTGATGTGGAATGATGAACAAAAGCTACATACGGGCTGTTTTTAATCTCCAAAGTATCACTTCAAATACACAAGTTGCTGGCGAAGGCAGATGCCTCACACTGCAAAAAATACAGACCATAGCACATCATTCCTTTTGGTGCTGAATGCTAAAATCAAATTTTTCCTTTTTCTGCCAATGAAGTGATGTAGGGACAACTTGTTCAGACTGCAGACTGGGCAGTAGTTCACAATGAAGGATAAAACAGTAAGATGCCATTTCTGTTTTAAAGGACGTATATTTGAAAGCACTGCAATGAAATGATTGTGAGAACGTGCAGCTTTGAGCTACAGCTGGTATGATGGCTAAGTTCAACTTGGTTTTCATTTTGAACTTTATTAGCTTTCTCCCCGGTGTGGGATCAATAAAGTTTATCTTATCTTATCTTATCTTATTACCATAACTTCTCAAATTAAAGCTGGTATTTAAAGACCCCCTCCAGACTTGGAGACGCATAAAAATATCTTTCTTGGAATATAATTTGTGTTTGTTATGGCTTTCCATATAAAATTAAACTGTTAGTGTTTTAAAGCTTTACTGTTCCTCGTCTCAGCCATTGACATGAATAAAGATGGCCGCTGCTTCTCCACTTTCTCCCACTGTAAATACAGCAAATAAAGCACACATACACATTAGTTAGCAAATATATCAAATAAATCAATTATAACGGCATAGTCATTCGCCTCGAACGCAAAGTACTTCCATATCTGACCACCTTTCTTGTCAATGAGTCGGGGCAGAGCTGAACTCGTCGCCATCTTCCACGTGTACTTTTTCCGTGTGCTTGTAGGCGTTCTTCTTCTTCTTTACCATTTGAGGACAGGGTAGAACACTTATAGGCGTACAGTATATGCTGCCCCCATCAGTTCCGGAAGAATTGCAGCCTCGGTACCTACGGTACCTACGGTACCTACGCTATACTGCAGAAAAACAAGTACCGTTGCGTTTTTAGAATGTTGGTACCGACTTGGTACTGAAGTATCGGTTCTGGTGACATCACTAATTTGGAACCAGAGTCTGCACAGTAGTGATCGGGGGGTGGAGCTGTGAGTATTGAGTTCCCGCCCACACACTTGCCCGACTCAATCGCGAGCAGGGCTCAGCTGTCAATCATGATGTCTCACCCCCTTTTTATAGCATCAAATAACTAATTAAAACCAAACTGATCAGAAAAATGAACACTTGAACATACATCAGCGTGATAAGAACTACCTAAAATGACATTAAACATCTTTGGGAAAAAATTATTTGAGGTGTACTTTGAGTTTTTAGTTTGGCCCATGTCCTATCTAAATACATTGAGGGGGAGGAGTTTATGACCTATACTGCAGCCCACCACAGGAGGCGATCGAGATGTTTTGGCTTCACTTTTGGGGAGCTTTCATGTCGTCCATCTTTATATACAGTCAATGATCTCTGCCAAGAGGGTGCTTCACTTTTTCAAATAGTAAGTAGTGAGCATGACATGACTGTTACTGTTCAGATGGAATTAGTGCTGTAGAAATGTTTTGTAGCTACGGAATTAATCAAGAGGAGGGAGATGGATATTTCTAAGCAAACAGGATCGACAGCAAATAAAAACAGAGCTCAGCAGATAAGATAACAGGCAAGGGAAAGTCCTGGATCTCTGTGCAGTAAACAAGAAGGCCCACACAGCATGAGCAAGTTTGATG
Organism: Hollardia meadi; assembly: GCA_037974645.1. Classification (NCBI taxonomy): domain Eukaryota; kingdom Metazoa; phylum Chordata; class Actinopteri; order Tetraodontiformes; family Triacanthodidae; genus Hollardia; species Hollardia meadi. Next base: position 1,889 of record JBBPCS010024231.1, read on the forward strand.
ATCTAGTGATGTCACAAGAACGACACACTGGACATGATGTGAGAGATTAGTAACATAAAGCATAGCCGGAAATGTGATGCTAGTAGACGGTCTGAGACATGCAGGTGCTCAAAAAAATGTTATTTAATCACATCTCAAAACCACCTGCAGTATAATTGTAGCTTTAATCTGATTTACAAATTGTGCTATAAACTTTCCAAAGCCAATCAAGTAGTTTCAATAATGTATCAAAGCATTTTGAATGGGGATGTTGCAATTAACCATTTCTGACAATAACCGTAATATTTGAAAATGATAGACGATGAAAACGATAAAAAGGATCTTTTGTTTATCAGTTCATTTTGTTGCCGTTTCACTATTCATTAAGCATAATTGTTCTTTTTGTATGCTTTTGTACACTTATGGTTACAGACTCTCTCCACCTCCCTACTATGGTTGTCAAAAGTATCAATACTTTTCCATAATTCTTTAATCAACAACAATCAATAGTATTTCTAATTAACTGATAAGATAATCAATAATGCTTTTGTTTAATAAATAAGTGAATTTAACCTGTTCTGCCTCCTCCATCTGCACCTGGGTCCAACCTCTCTAGTGTGTTTGGCACATACCTTGACATTCCTACAGATATCACAATAATATTGTTATCGTGAATGTTTTTGGTCACGATATTTGTGTAGTGTAAATCTGATACTGTGACAATTTGTGACTGTGATCTATTCTCATAAAAAAATTACTTTTTAAGATCTGATTTTGTGGACGCTGCATATTTTATGCAAACACTTGTGCTGCCAGAGTATACGGTGCCAGTGGCGTTAGTAGCCCACTATGACAGATTACAGTGAACTTGCTCCAGCAGTCTTACAGCACATGATCCTAGAAATAGCTTGAGTCAGAACACCAGGTGATGCAGTGCAGAGACATTATAATGTCTTACCCTTGTTGCACACCTGTTGTCTTTTTTTTTAACTGCGCTGAATCATATCATCAGCACAACACAGGCAGGAAATCAGCACGGCCACACATGAATGTTGCTCAAAAATGATGGGTGAGGGCTATAACGTGTTCCAATTTCAAGCAGGCATTCCGGGTAATGCAGCAGTTACCTTTCACGTAACATACAAACAGCTGGAGGTGAGGTTGGTGTCGTTTCACGCTTTACTCTCTCCTTCAAGTCTTTGTCCTGTGTGTGTACATCTTAAGTGAAGGCAATGCAATTATGCCAAAGCGCTCAAGTCAAGGGCTCGTGTGAAGGGCAGCGCTTTATGTATCTGTTTTGTTCCCTGTGTAGCCTGGTGGCAGCAGTTTGTCAAGCATATGGGGAAGGTGACTTCAGTTACACCGGCGTGTCATTTGGCTGAGATGACCCCGCCACGATGCTCTCACGAATAACGCGCTGCTCCCGTCTTTTAATATCGACTTCAATTATGGCCCAATAACAGCAGCTTGTCTGAGTTGCCTGGCGGCGATATGCAACAATAAAAAGCCACAAAGCCTGAGGCAACAGCCCTGGATATTGCACCGTATTTCTGTCATTTATTTCACGACTTACATAAGGTGAAGCATCTCCACAATAACAGCCTACTTGTAAAAAAACAATTTAAATAAATCATTTGAATGAAATAAAGACAAATATTGGATAGTATATTAGATTATACTACATTTGGGTACCTAGTGACAGTGGGGGTTATGCTTAATTTGCAGTGTAGAAGAGAAACCTACAAGCATGTATGATACTGAATTAACATAAATGAGCAGCCAAAACAGAAAGTGATTAGAATACCTCATTATAATGGGCTGACCATCTACAGAGTATAAAAGTATTTCAAGGCTTGGATTGACTTGAAACTCTCGCTGTTATAGAAACATACCTGCTTGTTTGATCAAAAGTCAAAGGCAGCTCTGTTTATATAAAGAAATAACGCTGCTGTAATGTAAAGATTACAACCTTACAGAGAATAATCAACCAACTCTGCAGTTTGCCAGTGCTCTCCTGAGTGTTTTAGCTTCTTTCAGCTCACTGTTTTGGATTTACAGACTACTTCACTAACGCTGCCCTCATCAAACCCATTTGCAGTAATAGGAAAGCGTTGATAAACCAAACTGTATGCTACGAAACAGCACGAAACAGCAGACAGACAAAGTTACCTACTAGCTGTTGAACATACTTTATTGGGTGGCCCGAAACATGAGTCCAAATGAATAAGAATGTTGCTCTGTGTCTAACATGTTCATTCACCGCAATGAATTTATACAATGCTAATATGTCAATGTTGTGCTATGTTGTAGGTTTTGAAGCTAATGATAATTATTTTAAATCGATGAATCTAACGACTAATTTATCGATTATTCTAAATATACTTTTTCTTTATTTCTCGATTTATCAACAATTCATTTACCCACAATTTATATTAAAAACTTGTTTTATTAATATTTCATTATTTTATTCAATAATCTTATCTTAAATAATGTTTAAACTCTTGACTTACAACTTAAAACGGTTATGTTATTTATGTATTTCATCATTGGAGTGGTATGCAGTTAAAATAACAATGGAAAAATGTATTTTTTTTTCTCATCAGTGTGGGGCAGAGAAAATAACTGTAACCATTTACAGACATTAACAACAGTCTGTAACATTAGTTTGAGCTAACATTAACGCTAACAACTGAATAACAATGTTTGATGACACAGTGTAAACTTGTGCTACTATAACAGCAGCAATGCAGAAATTACTTTTAAAATGGTGATGGTGCTAAACTGTGTGCACAGTTAAAACTGAGCGAACCAATTAATAAACCCTGTGGACGATTTACTTACTCTGTAGTGCCACTTTCCACGTGTTAATCCTGTTCGTGCGAAGCAGTTTTATTGTTGTAATACAGCCTTTACAATTTACAGAGCACCACATCTTTGGGTCTGTGTCTAAACACTTCCACGTTTTGGGTCATCGTGGGCGAGGTTGGGTTTTTTTGCTGCAGCTTTGCTCTCCGTGGTAATCTCTGCTTTGACCGGGCGCAGCCATGATTCATTGCGACGCACTGACCCACATTATACAAATTGACATATTTTAGTAATCAATGTTGATGCTGCTTTAAGAAACTATGACTCCCAAGAAGGATTTTGATGCAAAATAGAAGCTTAAAGCTAAGATGTGTGTGCTGCTAATGGCAAGCTTGAGCTAAAGATTATTCTTTGCAGAACCCCTATAATATAGTAATTCAATAAATTTGTTTCCCTGTTACGACAATGAAGAATTTGTTCTTCATTCATTTGTTGTTGAATGAAGAACTTGTTCTTCATTGTCGCATTGAATTTTTTTGTTATTTACATCTCTGACTAGCCTGTTTTTCGTAGAAAACTTGTCTCATGTGTATTACGGTATTTAAAGCCACTGGTCAAAGCAAACTGACAGAAAAAGTCATGACTTCCCAGGCAGTATGTATAATATTACACCATTGACAGAAAAATTAACACTTGAACATACAGTACATCAGCGTGATGAGAACAACCTAAAATTACAGAAACCATCTTCGGGAAAAAATTATTTGGGCTGTACTTTGAGTTTTTAATTTGGCCCATGTCCCATCTGCTAACATGGAGGGGGAGGGGTTTATGACCTATACTGCAGCCAGCCACCAGGGGGTGATCGAGATCAAGCTCTTATGTCATCCATCTTTATTTTTCAGTCGGTGTCTTACATGATCAAAAGAGACTGTGCTACTCTGTTGAGGAACATTGAGGTTGTCAAAAGATATTTTTCGGCTGTCAATTTATGGAGCAGAAACATTGATCCAAAACCACCCCCTCTGCAACACTATTATCTGCAGATTGGCGAGGGGTAAGGTCAGTTCATGTCCATCGTGGATTTGTCAAAGTAAATACTCCAACATAAACACATTGCATTTGCACTACATCAAGCCTCTATGCATTAAGATTAACAAGGCCAGAAGACACATTACCCTGCACACTAAAAGCACCTCACAGCTGGCAAAAGTAGGGGCGATAAAAAAAAATAGACCTAGCCTACATTCAGCAAACTCTGCAACACAACTCTGCTGCTACATGGTGAAATCCGTTTAATTACTGGAGTCCTCTGTTGGGGCTGTTTGCATCGCATTGCAGCTATTGATTTCAGGTTGTCTTGTGCCTCATTAGACCGTGGCAGAGCTCTGCCCTGCAAGCTAAAAGGGAACTGCATCAATCCATAAATAAGCCGACAACTACACAATATCTCCTATTGTGTTCGGGTAAAATATCTAGACGCCTGCAGGTGTGGGAGAACGAAGTGTTCAGCCTTTTATAGTTACATTTATGCCACAACAGGACGGCCATCTTTGTTGCCCTGGGGCTGATGGAGCGTGCCGTGGGTCTAAGGTTTGGAACATTTGCATTGAATTAGAGGTAATTGTGTCATTATAGTTATTACCACTTCGTTGCCAGTGGCCTACACAGGAGGCAGAGGCTTGTGTGAGGACAGGCAGGAGTCGGGGTCACAACCAGGATCAAAATGATGATTCCTCTGAGGACGTGCGCTATTGATCTGCTTTCAGCTGTGGGGCTGCTGGGAGAAAGATGCAAACCTCACTCACCACAAGGCCAAAGACCAATGCACTGGCTGCTCTTGTATGCTTATCAGTTAATTAGAAATACTAATACGGCTGAAGGAAATGTAAAGGGATAAATGGCTTCTATTTCTGACAAAGCCACTTCAATTTTAGCTCTGAGTTTAGTCTTCTTGGCCATGTGGAGTAGCTGTATAATAAATGTGTGACAGTGCCCTCTTTCACTCACATCATTCATCATTAAAATAAAGTCTGGGGAGGGACGGTAGATCTGGCTATTGTCTACATGTTTAGCTAATGATCATGCTGACTGCTTTCCAAACATAAATCTTGTAATTTTGTAACATCTTGTAAAAACCAAGTTTGTGACCGACTATGGATAAAGGATCCTACGAGCCTTCTACAGAGGCACACACCTGACTGGATGCATCACCACCTGGTGTGGGAACTGTACTGCCCTTGAGTGCAAGAGGCTACAGCAGGTTGTGCAGACAGAGCATCAGTGGATGTGAGTTTCCCTGCATCCAGGATATTTACAACGGACGGTGTGTCAGTAAAGTCTGCAGGATCAGACACAGACTGTTCCAGCTGCTGCTGTCTGGCAAGCAGTACCGCAGCCTCGAGGCTTAAGAAGAGTGAACACTAATAGCCTGTTGCCTGATTGGCTGTGACACAGACACACACACGTAGCTGTGCACACAAATATATACAACCATGCAATCTACTACATACCCATAGGCACATTTGCACATTTATACACACACACATACAAACAGCACCTTACACGTGAACATTACTTATTTATATTATTTATTATTCTCGTATTATGTTAATGCCATTTCACTGCCTTTATATTTGACATTGTTTTTTGTTGCGATTGTAGCTGCGGTGTCGAGGAGTCGAGACTCAAGACTTATACTTGTGTGATGAGATGAACTAAAGGAAGCTTGAATCTCGCTTGCAAAAGGCAAAGCAAATTTTAACTGCCACATAAAGTCAAGTCAAACATGTGAGTGGATGCCAGTTGGCACAAATTTGCTCACACTAGTGCAAACTGAGGCACGGATTTGTCTAAGTTAGGGTTAGTTTTAAGTTGAGCAAAAATGTTGGGTTCAACCTGTAGATTTCTGGCTTTAGTCGATGAAGCTTGCTAACATCTACAGCTTACGTAGGTACAGTCCTTCCTGTTTTTGTAGTCTTTGTTCACTTCAAACAACCAGCTATCAAATCTGCATGAACAGATTGAGGCAAAAATTAGCTCAATGTTAAATCTGAATGGACCATGAGAGAAAACCTTAAGAGAAAGGAGAGAATGTATTGATTTATTAAGAGGAAATATTGTTATTATTTATGTGTAAAGTAAAACAATACATATTGTGTGATAGTATTAATTCCTCATATCCTGGCTGATAGAACTTTTGTGTCCCTGGAAATTTAAAAAATTTTCAGTCACTGTGCAGAGCTGTGCGAGTATGACTGAACTAAATCCCTGTGATCTTAAAAAGGAAATGAGGAAAATTGATGGCTAAGCCTCCATTGCCTGTACTTTATGATGGATGACAGCGGAAGGAGGGGTGGTGGGTGATTTCTATGGCAGATCTGAACATTTAAATTCCAGCCCTTCAGGAGCAGGCTAAATTTGCGCTGACAGGTAATAATTTAAACACAGAGGAACAGCTGGTTTCAAAGCTGCACCTAACATTTGAGTAGATGTGTGTCTATGTGTGTGTACATGTGCATTATCTAGAGCCCGTGAGTGCGCTTGCACAATGAAGCTTGTCATATTTCCTTTCAGTCAATTCCATCCACTCACAACGTTTGACTTCATGCATATGCAGGTGAAGCTAGCCTCAGAAGCCAGGAGCCAGTTAAGGTTTGTCAGAGAGCTCTCAGCTGTCTGGTCCCCAGCAGCCTGCACACACACACGCAGAAGGGTTTCTTGCAGTACTTCTGACAAAACTGAAAATGAATGTCTAGAAAGTGTTGATGTTGTTAATGTCGCAATAAAACAACTAAAACATAAATGATTTTTTATGAAGAAATAAGTATTCTGGGTATTTGTTTTGACTAGTGCACTTGGTCAAATTCATGTGATCTTTTGGCTCCGACTGACGCTCTCAATACTGCAATTTGATTGGTGGAATATCTCGGTGGGCAGGCACCAAATCATTACTTGAACTCCAAAAACATACAGTTAACCAGCTTGGTGGTTGATGCTGGCTGGCTGCATTCGCTAGTCCATATCAGTGTTTAGCGCTCTCCATACAGGATTAGTTACTTGTGTTCGGATTCCAATTACTGGAGTGCCAAAGTTAAAGTACTACTCATTGCAGTGAGTTTCGTCAGTAACGTGGCCTAATGAGAGACAGCTAACGCTAATGTGGGACGAACTTAACACTGATTGTGTGGAAGCTGTCGATTATTTGGCTACTGTTAAAATAGCATGAACAAAAACTAACATCTAGAGGGAATCTATGCTAAATTCCAATTAGAAAATGGGAGCAACTTAACATACCTTGCCAGCTTTTCAACTGAAAGCTAGTTAGCCTATCTGTCTAGCTGCCACTTCCCGAGTGTATTCTACAAACTTAAAGCAAAATGATACTCCAAAATGTCAACCAAATGCATGTAGGCTAGTTGAAAAAGGGGTAAAAACACCATGTATCAACGTTTGTGGGCTATACAGGGCAGTCAGTAGCCTAGCGCACAACTGAATTCCGACTCCTAGCTACACTGCTTCTCAGATGTCAGTCAGTCAGATGTCAGTCTGCTTTGCGAAATGTCCCCCAAAAGGCTTGAAACCAGCGTTTCCACAAAAACGTCAGAAAAAATGCTTTCTTTTTCTTTGAAAACTTTAATAATTCACAAAATTCACTGATTATATTTCCTGACACAAAACATTAGGAGAATTCAAACTTCAGTTTGACTTCCAAGCAAGTGAATGTAAAAATGAGTCTTTTACTTTTTTGTATTCAACTGATATCTCAGTTCCATGGCTTATACTGTACTATTATAGGTACAGTATAAGCCATAAATGCAATTGTATCAGTGAAATGGCCTGTTAATATCCACCAAATTTGGGACCTATACTACAATAAATCCATGTGTTATTTATGAATACAATTGTTCAAGAACTAATACACACAACATCACAAATATCATCAATAATGAGTAGCCAGCTGAGAGAAGCCAAGAGATGACTAATGTGGAATCAGGCTCAACCACACAAAACCTTTCAATATTACAGGGTCAACAAAGTTTTAATAGGGGAGTTAGGCGCGCCCTCCATTTGATGAATGGTTTTGGTGTATATTTGTGTTGTTTACACATGCCAACAGTCTTAATTTGGTGATATTTCAGAGCGAAATTGTCACTTCATTTCAGTCTAAGCCTATAAAGCAGCGAAGCTGCTGACACATGAGAAGAGATATGAGAGGAAGGATTAATCATGTGCCACAGAACGTGTATAAGGAGGGACGTAGCTCAGCTAAGCTGGAGGGAAAGAGGCAGAGGGAGGGAGAGAGCAGAGACATGGGTACACTGATGGATAAGAACGGTGTGGATTTACTGCTCTGCCTAGCTACGCCCACCCCCATCCAGCTGAGGTTGCTACTAAACTAACAGCACGTGCGAGGCGAGGCAGCAGCAGGTGTTATCAACCATCGAAGCAGGACACGTAAACAGGGCAAGGTCAACAGCCAATGTCAGGTAGGGAAATACATTCACCTGCTGATTAGCAGCACAAGACAAAACTAGACCAATATATATATATGAGTTGTTCACGTTAAGAATGCTTACACTTGTGTAAAAGTATAGTACATTTACATAAATATTTATTGTTTCCCAATTTGCATTTGCACCGGAAATTTTTTACGTGACATTTATGACCTTGAAACAGCAGTTGACATGGACCCTTTTAGCCAACATGGATGAAAAATCCTTAAAGTGCTCGGAATAATGGAACATCTCCACTTCCATCACCTGATCAATACTGGGGAGAATGGCAATTAAGTGGATCTTGAAATGGCACTGTTTTGCCCACTGCTTTTTCTAAGGACGAAAGAACTGTCAAGCAGGAGTTCACCCAAAAATGAAAGTTCCATCATTATCTACTCACCCCACTGCTGGTGGAAAGTCGGGAGAAGTTTCTTAGTCTATAAAACATTTCTGGAGCTTCAGTGTTGCAGCATTCTCTTAAACAACTGTAGAAGCTGGGGACTTGTTTTAAAACATAAGAAAACACTGAAAAAAACATGAAATGGTGCCATACAGCTTGCCTGGCATAATCCAAGACTCCAATCCAAGTTACTTACACCCTTTTCAAGCCAAATTCCTACAGTCAATTTTTCATTTTTGGGTGAACTGTTCCATTTAAAAAAAAAAAAACTGGCATAGAGAAACATAGATCAAAATGTTCAAAATAATGGAACATTTGCTTTTCCATGACAGGCGTGTAAACATCTGCTGATGAAGACTGTGTGATATGGCCGAAAGTGTATAGATTTTGAATGTAATGTTTTTTAATGCACTGTAAAGTCATTGTGAATCATTCTTTTCAGGAATAATAACATTGTACTCACAAATAGCTGAAATCTGGTAACTCTGTAACACTCGCCCCCATTCATAAGCCCCCCCCCCCAGCCGTGATCCACACCAGTTTGTGTTCAGAACCATTCAGTCTTCACAGTCTCGTTACCATCGTTTGCCTCCACCAACCAGTCAAGTTGCAGTCATGTCTGTCCAGGCTATATGATATAATTAGTGAAGACATTGACGGAATTTAATAAAAGGCAGTAAGGGCAGTTCTGTGGCTGGAGGAGTATTCTTAACCCAGCTTGGACCTGGAGACTATGTACAACAGAAAGTAGTAAAACAATGCTCTGTCATGATGAATATTTAATTAAACACATCATGACGCTGTAATAATATGGCAAGTGAGGAGGAGATTTATGCTGTTTTACAAGTAACAAAGGAAAACAGTGGTTCTGGTGGTCTTCCTAATTAATCAATTCAGCTTATTGTGAGTTATTTCCGTTTCCGTCTTTGTGCATGATAAGCCTCATGCCTTGTTCAATTTAAATATGAAGAAAACATGAAAGGAACTTTCATGTGCTCATGTTGGAGCCCTTCAATTTTGGCACAACACCAATCAAATACTGTATTTTTAGCAGGAAATATGGAAGCACCCAACAACATATTGTCTAAAATGTGCTGACTGTTTGGCACATTATACAGATTGTTCTAGATTCTATGGCCTTTACTTTTCCAATACACTTGTTTGTTTACCGCTTTTGTGTTGCACCTCTTATATCAGCGAAAGTGAGTTTGTTTAGCGGCTCAGTAGGAGTGATGGGTGCAGTATTATGGGACTAAGAGATGTAAATACATACCCTCTATTCCTCATGCTTGCCAGAGGTGGTGATCTGCACCTGGATACTTCTTTATGAACACACACAGATCCAGTATCTAGAACACAGAGAGTAATATTCAGACTAAAGCAAACAGACATTCACTATAGTTTTAAACCCAAAAAAGAAAGAACTTTTGTGAATTGCAGAAACGTAAATGTCCTGTCAGCATCCATTTTGAAGTACAAAACACCATGGAAATGTCCGACCAAACCCACTGACTGATTGTCCTGATGAGACCTTCAAATATAAAACTTTGAAGGGGGGGTCATCTAGTTTCTAGTTTGCATGACAAATGGAATGCAGGACCTGGCATCCAGTTGGGAGACTGCTTTCCGAGTTAAAATATACCCAAAGATGAGAAAAAACACTCAAGTCATTCTCCTTCTCTTCAATTAATTAAAACCAGCCCACTGAGTCACTCTAGGAAGTTTTCTATTCGAAGGTCAGAGACTGGTTCTGTAAACAGTGACCACCGCTGCGCAAAAAATTCACATGAAAAACAATGTCCTCTAGTAACTGTCTCACAGAACCTCCAGGTTTGGCTAATGGAGAGGCCCCTGTGTCCTGTATCCTGAGAGTACCTTAACTTCACTGCCAGGTGGAGAAAAGCACAGGCAGTACGAAGATTAAGAGGTCAGTTCCCACTGGGGTCAGTGACAGGGGTGCAAGTAACGAATAATATGTACTCATGTTACTGCAATGAAGTCGCTTTTTTGTACTTTTTTGAGTATTTTTTCAAATCAGTAATTGTATTTTTACTTAAGTAGTTTTTATAACCAGTATCGTACTTCACAATATTTCAAAATGAATAAAACCAATAATACCCTAAAATTAAGGACAACGTCATTATAGGTTAATAGGTTAGCATTATTGTACCTCGGCATAGTGAAAAAGTGTCCGCATCTACCTCAATCAATCAATCACTGATTCAGTGCAGCACCTGGCGAGCATGCCAGGTGACACATATCAAACACACCTCGATGTTATATGACTAACAGCTGATGCCGGTTTGGCAAAATGCCAAAAGCTAAAATGCTCACGGTAAATCCTCAGCGGTTATTTCTAAATTTGATGCATTGTTTATGAACTTCTACCTTCAGTGAGGTGTGTGAGGACTTTCTGCTCTTTCTATGTCTGTCAAAGCTGTGACAGCAGAGCCTCTAAATGGACTGGTTATAGTGGGACAGAGAGGCTAAATGGACTGCTTATAGTGGGACAGAGAGGCTAAATGGACTGCTTATAGTGGGACAGAGAGGCTAAATGGACTGGTTATAGTGGGAGAGAGGCTAAATGGACTGGTTATAGTGGGACAGAGAGGCTAAATGGACTGCTTATAGTGGGACAGAGAGACTAAATGGACTGGTTATAGTAGGAGGGAGGCTAAATGGACTGCTTATAGTGGGACAGAGAGGCTAAATGGACTGGTTATAGTGGGACAGAGAGGCTAAATGGACTGCTTATAGTGGGAGAGAGGCTAAATGGACTGGTTATAGTGGGACAGAGAGGCCAAATGGACTGTTTATAGTGGGACACAGGATAAATGGACTGGTTATTGTGGGACAGAGAAGATAAATTGACTGGTTATAGTGGGACAGAGAGGCTAAATGGACTGGTTATAGTGGGAGAGAGGCTAAATGGACTGGTTATAGTGGGACAGAGAGGATAAATGGACTGGTTGTGGGTATAGCAGGTATTTTTATGAATAAAAATACAAAAATAAGACTTAAGTTGTAATAAAACAGCAAAACAAAAACAAACGCTGTCATGCTAAGTTTTCATTTCTGACTGAACTATGTAATTCTATGTATGAACTATATTCTGTAAATGAGCCATGTAACTCTTTCTAAGTGACACCCTGACTGACGTGTGAGTTGAAAGTTGTTGTAGGATATCAGCTGCCCAAATTGGGAGCTTTTACAGTGACCTTAAAGATTTTCCTGGATGTGAAACAACCTTATTCAGGTCACTGAGCATATTTAAATCTTTGTTCAAAGTTGAGGAAGGTTGTAAAATTTCTTTTTAAAAAAAAGAGATTTACTATGAACAAAGTTATGTCAAAGAGGGGTAGTATTATTTTGGCAATTTCACACCACAAACATAATTTGATATGTTTTTTAAAATATTTTATATTTTATAGTTTTATAGTTTTGCTATGTCAAAATGCTTTTTTACGAACACATTTTTTACAACTATTAACTGTGAATAAAGTGTAAACAAAGATGAGTAATCGTCTCTGATCTCAACCACCAACCCTGAACATTACTTCATCTCACGCTTTGTTCAACCCAAACCCCTTGAACACACTTTTCACTGTGAACTGCAGTTCTTTAAACATTTGCTCTTTGTTCTTAGTATACAATGATCAGCAATAATCGGCTTCATGTTTTCCTGTTTGCCTTGTTTCAGAGCAGCACTTTTGCACTGAGACAAAGGAAGCGGTAATGAGATACATTTCAGCAGAGTGACTTATGAATAAGTGATGATTACTTAAGTGGATTCTGCTCCGTTTTCCTTTGAGGCGCTCCATGTGAGCTATGAGAAGATGCAAATTTTAGTCTGTGTGAAGCACCACTGTCTTTGTTGTATGACAAATGAGTTAATCTGGATAAGTTGTGACTTCATAGCATTAGTGTCATGATATTAACCATCATTTAAAGTAAGCATCATTTCAAGCTATGCAGAAAATGTGTCTCTGCTAAGTCTTTCACTCAAAGCAGAAGCAGTTTAAAAATCCTGTGAAGACGGTCTTACTTGCAGTCCCTTGATGGAGTAAATTATCTCAATGGCAGTTGTTTGATGTTATTATACAGTCATTCTGTTTGTGTGCGTCATTATTGGTAACTGTTACAATGCCATGCAAGGCAGTGTGTTGAATTTAAACCAAGTAGATGTTGAAAAACACAGAGATTTGAGATTTTTTCATGCCTTAAGTGAGTAAATTGGCCTGTCTGAGTTGCATAATTCGAACGTTCTTAATAACTATGTGGAAGTGAGATTGTGCTTAATTGGGCTGGGTGTCCTAATAGACTTAGAGTCCATGTAATATTGATGGACCCAGTTAAAATTTTGCTGTTTTCCCCGTCACCCCCCACATTTTACTCTCTGCCACTGTCACTATGAAGAATTTTGCCAAAGTCCAGTCAGAGATGCAATAAGATATTGTCCTCCATGGCGCATAGTTACTGTATGTTACATTTAGATTTGATGGAAAATGCAAATGAAATCTATATAAATATCAAATCTATCTGTCAGCAGTGAATTTTTATCTTAATTTTGTCCAATGTTTTTTTTAGTTTATGACCAAATATGGGCAAAACTAATGGCATTCCCATCTGCCTCAACTGTACTAACTGTTTAGTGTTAAATAACAAGTGTTAGCATGCCAGCATGCTAAAATAATATAAAACATTATACCTGCTCAGCATCTTTACATTGTCTTTATGAGCATGTTAGCATGCTGACGTTAGCATTTAGCTCAGTAGTACATCTGTGGCTACGTACTGTCTTGCAGACCCATGCGTGGCTGGCAACTCCTACTCTTGTTAACCATTAGCTTATACATACAGTATGTCAATAAAACGACAGTTAAGCCAATAGTAGCCTAAGTAGCTTCTGTCAGCTAGTCTGTAAAATTATCATCGTTAAAGTCTGAGACTCAAGACCCAAAAGACGTATACAGTAAGTGTGTTTTTATTAGGTTCATTTCAAGTGTTTATTTTGAGGGGGAAAAAAACATTTACAATATCTAATGTAGCAATTTGATTAAAGCTATATAAAACATGAATGTTGCAAATGACCAAATAAATAATGCATTCACACAGGGATTGTCTTTAATTTCTTTTTAAATAAATATGTGACATACAATAATATCACAAGAGTTGTGAATGTTAAACCACTTTCACTGTTTCTGTCACATGTGAATCAGTCATGACATGAAAAGGCGCTATAAATTTACACATTTATACATTTCAGTAATTACGCAACACATTTACATTCCAGCTGAGAGAATAAGAGCCCTGAATCCCAGTGGTGACAGTGAGCAGCAACAGCTGTAATGTTGTTATGGGGTCATTACGGGCCATTGCACTCTGGGTTGTGGTAAATTACTGTAAGTTATGAAGAAGGACTGTTAGTCCCTGAGGTGTTATAGTCATTTCTTTTAATAGCAGCTTGTTCTTGCTACACCAAAATTAGCGCATTAAATGTGGGTAACCCCCCAAAATAGGCAATAGACGCCATTCCCATTGCCAATAGACAAGTTTCCCCTTCTGTTTTTTTTTTTCGCGCTTTACTTTACTTTTTTTTCTGGTGTGTCAGGATCAACGTCACATATGCGCCGGAAAACAAGGAACAGCAGAAAGAAGCATGAAGGCCTTCATCATTTACTTCAGTCTCTCTTTCAAACTCAATGCAAACGGAGACGGATGGAAAAGCATCTGCCGACGTTTTCAATGCACGTCGTAGCGTCGCACTAGAACAGGGGCAAAAAAAGTGTTGTCTGGGTGTCACGTTTCCATCACAGCTGATCGGAGCTGATAAAACCTGTGCATGCTGCTGAGTCATTTGACTGGGGAATGAATGCTGATTGTAATCTTTCCCACTGAAGACAAAAGCCAGACGTTAGTGAGTGTTAGTGCATTTTTGTGTAGTGAGAAAGGAATATCTGTTTGCTGTGAGCTCATAGCTGAACACTCCTGGTGAAACATGTTTTTTATGCCTCCGCGCTGGCGATAGCCGTGGCCGACGGCATTACGTCCGTCCCATTCTTGTGTATCTCAGGAACACCTTGACGGAAATTCTTCAAATTTGGCACAAACATTCACTTGGACTCAAGGATGCACTGATTGGATTTTGTGCTCAGAGGTCAGAGGTTAAGCTCACTGGGACCTCACTTCTGTCCCAAGCTTGTGAATGCGATATCTCAGGAACGCTTTAAGGGAATTTCTTCAAAATTGGCACAAATGTCCACTTGGACCCAAGGATGAACTGATTACAATTTGGTGGTCAGAAGTCAAAGCTCAAGGTGACTTATTAAACACATTTTTAGTCTTACCTCAAGAATTTGTACGCACGTCAATTACGACGTGTTGAACGTGTGTGTAAAGAATCCATGTTTCAGAATTTAGAGCTTCTTTACAGCAACATCCATTTTTGAAGCATTGTAGTCCACCACAAGCTCTTTGATTTGGATGATGTTGAGCTTCAGGTGATTGTTGTTGCACCATGTGACCAAGCTCTCTATCAGTTACTATATATATTGTATGAGGCTGGCCAGTAACTGATGGAAACTGCAAGTTGACTGGTGAACGAAGGCGGTAACTCTAGTTTATATTAAGTTTTAACTTTAGACTCTATAATAAATAGTGGACGGAGTAACCATGATATCACCCATAGGTTTGTCCCAGGCTGTAAATATGTTGATTTCTGCTGTGAAGTTGTGTAATGGGTATTGAGTCTCAAGTGGCCATTAGAGGAACTGCAGGTTTTGGCGCTTCCTATTTTGCTTCATTTTTCAGCTCCGGAGGTTAACACTTGAGGAGAGCCTACAGTGGCCGCTAAAAATGGCTACTCTGTAGATATAAAAGGCTCATATTAAGGAAATTGAAACATAACAATTCTGATTATACACAAATAAAAACATAATTATGAATATTATATTCCATTTCTGCCAAAAGATCCCTTAAATCCTACACACTGGACCTTTAGGAATTGTGTCATTAGTCATTACTTTTAGACGCCACATATCTTTAATGGACATCAACAAAAAGCTCTACACTTCATAAATAGATTGTATACATACACTTGTATACATTTGTATACATGTATTATGACACATGGCAGTGTGAACAAAACACTGTTTCTTCAGTGAAAGTAAAGATTTTAACATTCACACGTCCCCCTGTTTTCCTACTTCAATTTCAACTTTCAAAAAATCAGAATGATGGTTGACACTATCCTTAAAATAACATCCAATCTCTTGTATGTTTATTAATTACATGAAATGACAATGTGACATATAAATGCCCTGGGCATGAGAGTCAATATTCAGGATTAATTTCAGACTGAAGCACGCTGCTTTCAAAGTCATGACGAGCAATAACACGCTGCTGTCCAAGTTGCGTGTTATGAAGGACATGGATGTTATTCTAACTTAATGCGAGAACACTTTGTGGCCACAGTTCCTGGTTCTTGATTAACTCTCTAATCTCTCAGCTGGTACCACTGGTGTCAAGGTTCACACAGCTGCAGCCTCTCTGCATAATCAGAAGTGTGTTTATGACCTCAGTACCCAGCGGCGTACGCCCACTTTCGAGGGTCTGACTGAGCGCGGAGTCCATCGTCATAACGAACCACCGCCTGCACCACGGCTCCTGTTGATTGCAGATACTCTGTCTGGTGGTTCTTTGATGCCAAACCATCCAGGATGTTCTGTAAACAGGAGCATATAAAGACATGCAGACTCCATGTAACCCTAAGCAAACTAAGCAGGTGTGGCTATTCATGTATCAGCATGAATGAATCAACAATGGGGTGTTTGCTTTGAAAAACCTGTTTATCGGCCTGTTAGCAATTTAACGATTTAAAGGAAAAGGACGTCTATTTAAAGAGAAAGCAGCTTTCTCAATAAGCAACAGAACACTGAACCTGTGATGTGCTGCCAGACAATGATTGGGATGCCAAATCATGCTACCCTGAGTGATAACTTCCAAAACTAGTGTATTTTGTAGCTTTACAGGTACAAACAAGAATTCAAACCTAGTTTGGTGGAAAGAAAATGAAGATAATATTTGTTGACTTTGTAGCAGCAAATGATTTTACATCCCAGTGAATTGATCAAATCAAGGTTTAGTTCTCCAGTTTCTAAGTTTAGGAAAGAGTATGTGTTGACATAAATAAAGATGGATGACGCGCCTCCACTTGGTCCCACTGTACAAATATGAAGCCAAAATATCCCGGATACGAGAGCTGCCATCTTGCGCTGGTGACTACATTTGGAGCCGGAGTCTGTGCAGTAGCGATTGGCCGGCGGAGCCGCGTTATCGAGTTCCCGGCCATACACCCACCCGCCCAATCACGAGCAGGGCTCAGCTGTCAATCATGATGTTTCACCCCACACAATGTTTTCTCTTCTTGCTACATTATACACATCCCTGAAGGTAAATATAATGAACAGTGTCCCTTATGATGGAGGTATAGGGCTTAGTGCTAGCTGGACTGGTTGGTTGAAGGAGTGTCTGCCTACACACCACACCACCCTGCTCACATAATGTATATCAGTATAGTTTGGGACACTCACTTTGTCAAAGCCAGGCTCTGCTACAGTCGTGTTGGGACTCAGCTGGTTGTGGAGCCTTGGATCAGACACGGCTTTATTTAGATCGTAGTTGAAGAACAGTACCTTCAGAATCACCTACAAAACAGCGAAAGATAATTTAACAGACAAGAAGTGACTAACTTGGTATTATACTAAACAAGGGTAAATTTCATTCATTTATACAATACTGTAAATGGTTACAACAGCCTGCATCGTGGCTTGTGTCTTACCTGAGCGATGGAAGTAGTGATTTTTGTTCCTCCCGAGCCTCCGACCACCATCTTAACTTTGTCGTTTTTGTCAAAGATGATGGTTGGACTCATAGAAGACAGTGGCCTTTTACCTTTTAACAAAATTTAACAGTTGTTTATGTTAACAAGGTCAAATGAAACATGGGTATGTCCTCAGTATCCCCCCCCCCCCCTCACATTGGAACTTTTCATGCTTCATTACCTCACAAAATTGTGTGGATATGCTGAAAGAGATAAGTCCACACAAGTATCGTGTATTCGTGTTGGTGTCATTCAACACGGCCCTACAAGCCTGTATTTAGCAGCATGGTGGCTGCAACAACCATGGAGTTCATCATCATAAAGTTTGGATCACATATACCTGAAAGTATTGCACAGACATATTCTGTCTGCAACACATTCACAAGCTTTTTTTTTTTTTCAAATTTATACTATTTATAGTTGTTTTTATTGTTGTAATTAAGCCAGCTGCAATATTTGGTTTATTGTTGTTTGGTTTAAATAAGATTAAATGGTCCCCAGAATATAAATAATGTTTAAATGTACAATTGGAATGTGTTTTTGTCTCTTTCATTTTTACAGTTTGTTCAGTGAGGCGGGAAGGAAAGAGTGGAAAAACTATTCCAGCCTCAGGTCTTTACCGTACTTTGTTAGCTATGATGATAATATAACATTAGACGAGGACACATTACAAGTTTCTATTTGTAATGTATTACTAAAAATCTAAATCTACAGTAAATGAAACCTTCCAAAGGGGGTGGAGACATTTAATTCAGCAGAAAAATGATATTAAAAAGTCCAAAACATAATGCACAGTGTCAAGAAGGACAAGTTGACTTCTGCGTGACCTTCAATCAGCCTATCGCTAAACAGCCAATCTGTGTTTTACTCGTTTTCCATATCAGTGTGTGTGTGCGAATGTGTGTGTGTTGGTCTTAATGTAACCTGGCTTGATGAAGTTGTTCGGTGAAGGAGGCACTCCAAAGCCGTTTGTGATGAATGGGGAGCTGAAGTCGTCCATCTCATTGTTGAGAAGTATCCCTGTTGATCTTGACATGACTTTGGAGCCCAAACTGCAGGAAAACAATCATTCTTAAGATAGCCGGGCAGTTACAGGCACAAGATTGAGGCTAACACCGGTAGGAATATTTGTTTTGGTCAATTAGGAGGCCATACAAGTGGTTGATGGTGCTGGTGGCAGCCACAGCACTTCCATCTTCTGCTACTACAGAGAGGTGTGCGGTCCCGTGGTTTTCAGGCAGGTAAAACTCTGGCCCGTAGTAGTCCATGGGATGTGTTGTTTCATCTGTGATCTTTTCATGGAGGTCATCGGCATAGGAACTTGAAGTCATATTCTGGATGAACTTTTTGGAAGAGAAAATGGGATATGATTAGTATTTATTAAGGATTAATGAATGTTCTGGGGAACCTTACTGATGTTTCTATTAATCCAACGCTCGCATGCTTTTTATTATGTCTGTGTGTGTGTCATCTGAAGGTACAGCAGCCCAGTTTTAATGGTTCTAAATAGACATTCAAAGAACTTCATTAAGGTTAGGGAAATATTGTGTTTTAATATTAAACAAGCCAATATTGACTTGAATATCTGAAGTACAAGACACAACATGTTTAAGTACCTAAGTACCTAACCTAAGGGTTTCTGGAGACTGTGCCTCACTCAGTACTGTACAAAAACACAGCTTTATAAATTTATTCACTGATTTGGGTGAAATCGGATCTGGTGTCCTCTGGCTGCTCTGGCTGAACTGATTTGTGGAGTTTTCTGATGAACAAATGACTTTACTTGTTGCTAAATGGCTGGACCAGGACTGGACACAGCCTCCGAGACAGAAGCCAACACCGATGTGGTTTACGGAGTTTCCTGATGGGCAGATAGCTTTAACGTTACTTGTTGTAGCTGCTGTTAGTAGCCTGGTTAGCTACGCACCGCATTAGTGGTCCTATTTGCTGACTCAGTCCCAGGGTGCCAGGAACCAAACCCGGTGTTCTGAGAATTTGTGCTGCCTTGTCAAAAAATGCTACCTTAAAGCGATTTGATAGCACTACCCCTACCCCATCTACCCAGATGTGATAAGTATAAACTGACAGAACACCAGCAAGAAAACCACCTTGATACTGTATTGTCTGTCATCAAATTGACCTCCATCAGGCGTCAGTCTTGCTGTGTAAAGGGCACCCCCTTTAATATTTAATGAACTGTGTTCACTGAAAGCTCCCAGTCTGGCAGAGTCAGCTAGTTGCGTGGCAGAGGGGGACGTAACGCACATTCAGCCAATCAATATCCTCAACATGAAACAAATAAATATGTGGAAGCAAATACCAGCCCACCTTCCCTTTCATGGGAAGTTTAACGTCCCCTGAAAATCTCGTGTTTGCAGAGTGGTTTAATCTTTCCTCAGCGATCTATGGAGCAGAACTGGTCTTTTCCTGAGCCTTACCATGTGTCCTTTGTGCCTAAACTTAACCAAAGTAACCTGGACCTTGTGTGTCTGGATGAGCCGCGAGGAGAGCCAGGCTTTTCGCCACAGACGCTAAAGGAAGGGCTTAGCTCGTCGGCTGCAGACGCTAAAGGGTACCTTGTGTGTCTCTGGATGAGACATTAAAGCCCGTGACAAAACGTCTGGGGGTTTTTTTCTCCTTTACTTTTACTTATCTTAACTTATCTTATTTCTATTATTAGCTATTAGACACTGTTCTATTGTTCTATTGTTTTTGTTTTTGTCTTATTCTTTGTTGCTGTATTTTGGAGCAATCTCTGGCACAAGAATTTCCTTTGGGATTAATAATGTTCTATCTTATCTTATCTATGTGTTGTGCTTAGTTTGTACTTGTGAAAACATATTTAAAGGTACCACGTGTAAAATTTAAGAATGTCTGACTTTGACACCCCCTAATGATAGCACACTGCCACCTAGGCTACTATAAAACATCTTAAAGGAATGCTAATAAGTACAAAATGTTAGACCTAAAGCTTGGTAGACGTTTTTTTCCCTGCAAGAGGATCTGCTGCTATCTCTAGGTAAATAGAATGAAAATAGTATGCTTACCCATAAACTAAAACCAACCCTTTAACTGTTCGTGTTTTGCAGAGACCATGGCCTTACATCTGTGATGTTGAGAAACTTTGGATCTCCAAGTAAGGTCCTCTTTGCATAAGCAAAACGAAAAGCCTCCACAATGCGATGGTAGGTTAAGATGTTTTTCTCCGTGCTTGCCACGCTATCTGACGTGAAGTTGTACCCTGTAGGAAATATAACAGTCATCAGCAGCTCAATGTAAACCACAGCCCTGCTTATTTGTCTACATGCAGTTGAGAGACAGCTAAAATGGTCTTGACCCAGCCAGTTCCTGTGTTTTCTTTAGTCTAAAAGCTGCAGCTATTAGCCTGAGCTGACAGAGGGGAAACAGGAGGAAGGCTGAGAGAACAGGAAAGTTTTGGTTTGATGGGTTTCAGCTGAGAGGCATGAGTCACAGTAAATCAGCAGGATGAAGATTTTGGCCAGTCGCTGAAATGTGCTGGTGAAGCCACCACCACTCAACTGTATCCAATTAGAGGTAAACTGGCAAAATTAGTGTTGTGTGTGAGGCAGGGGACACAGTGAGTGGGTGGCCAGTCACTGGAAAGGAAAGGTTCAGAGAGATTAATTACTTTAGAGGGAAGTTTCACATTTCATCTGCAGAGGCAGACACTGTCACTGTACTGGGAAGTAGCAGCGTCTTCCACATGGTTTCTGCAGTGACCAGTCAACATAGAGAACGTTAAGCCAGACTGTGGCACACACAGAAATATGATGAAAATTATGAGGTAGCATGACTAGCAACATGTTCATGAACTCTGCTGCTCAGACAGAGAAAACGAAGGCAGCAATTATCGTTGGATTTTAAGTACTTCAGTCAAACAAAAGCTCTTCAGGGTCAGGGTTGTTCCCTCAGTGGTTTCAACTATAACCTGAAGGAAGTTAAACGTGTGCTTGATATTGCTTTAGTAGTTTGTTGCTTTATGACTTTATGAGGCCCCATCCCTTAATGTTCAGTCCAGATGTCTAAAGAACACAATGTGTTTGTCATTGTCATCAAAAAATAAACCCACTTGACTGTTACATTCATATTAGGGTTTTCTGATCCGTCATCTGATCTCTTTGTCTTTTTTGTCATGGCACTTTGTCTACACGCAAGGGCGGCTACACCCACACTCCAGGGATTTCTACGCATGCCTTCTTCTTCATCGTATGATTTGGAATCAGACCAGGCAGATAAATTATATTAGAGAATCCTAGATATCATCTATTGTATGATAAATAGCATATTATAGTAGCAGAAGTTACTACTTTGTAAACACATGCAGGTATCTGCATTATAAATGTGGATTTAGAAAGTAGTTCAGGACAGTCTGAGGTAACTTTAAGTCAGCAAAGTGTTCTGGTATCAACACTCTGCTCACACTGGAGTCCTTTTCTGAAAGAGTGACTAGGGGGGAAACAAGTGAAGGCAGCTCACATTAAAGCACATTCTCTCCCACTCAGGGTGTTTTTTTGGACAAAGCATCAAGGCTCACCATTCAAGATGTTTAATATCAGCGAGAGCACAGGGCCGCTAGCGGGGGCAGTGGGAACAGCCATGGTGTACTCCCCCACATTCACCCTTAAAGGGTTCTCATCCAAGACAGGCACATAATCCTCCAAATCCTCCATTGTGATGATGCCACCTAAACATGGATCGACACACACACACACACACACACACACACACACACACACACACACACACACACACACACACACACACACACACA
>JBBPCS010024272.1:0-24231 GCA_037974645.1 Hollardia meadi
ACTCACTCACACACACACACACACACACACACACACACACACACACACACACACACACACACACACACACACACACCCTCTCTTTTTCCTCCCCCCCGTTTTATTATCATATGCTGATAGCAGGGTTAGACTGCATTGCAGTTTTTAATCAGAGGAAAAGATACCCTGTCTGACAACACAAACTACAACACTCTGTAGTTTCTCCTATAGAAATGTGCATGTGACGATGTCCTTGTACAGCTTTATAGAACTGTAGGACATTTTTAGTCAGTCCTCTTTAGGTTGGGGTGAAGGAAAGAATCAAATGAACGTCCACAGTGGTGAAACGTGTGTGTGTGTGCATTTTTAGAAAGGGATAAGGCTTTCTCATGCATTTATGAACAAATCACAGCAGTTGGGAACACATGATAAACATTTTACAGTGTCACTGTACACACATGTACTATGGTACACACAGCCCCCGCATCCACTGAGGTTTTCCCTTATTCCTGTGTCAAAATGTAAAAGGTTGTCAAAGAGCAATAATGTAGCTGCTGGTAACTACTAGTTGTCATGTTTCATTTACTTCAGCCTTCCCGTCTGCTTTCTTTGTTTCTATGCTTTCCTCTTGTTTCCCTTGTCCCTGTGTATCATTTTGCTAAAAGCATGGCTTCTTCCAGTCACAGCATGTCGCATGTGGTCGGCGTAATTTAACAACACCGGTTTCTGTGCCAGCAGGAATAAAATAAGTTCTGAAGCTTGAAATTGCTGTCAGTGAGAGCTGGCAGCTTTTTGTTTGTGTGTTTGCTTTAATGCATGCGCTGCTCTCTGTCCCTCAGAAACGTTTTTATAGGGCATCATATTGTTTGTTGATCCCTCAGTATCAGTGGTTGCAACTGGCTTACATGAATGGCTGTGTTGACAGAAATTGTGTGTTTGTGCCTGTGTGTGTGTGTGTGTGTGTGTGTGTGTGTGTGTGTGTGTGTGTGTGTGTGTGTGTGTGTATTTGCTTTTTCTCTTGCACCTGTTTTTATGTGTGTTAATACCCTATCTTTAATAGGAAGTGTTTGTCTAATTTATTCTTTATTTCATGTGTTTTTCTTTTCCTTTTTTAAACTTATTGAATTGGCATGTAATACATGTTGGTCAGGAGGCTAACGTTACAGCTAATGTTAGCCTACTAGCCGAGACTTAGCTAGCATCAGTGAAGAAGCCACCAACATCTGTGAGAAAAAAGAAGGATGTGGATTATAGCAAAGACGTACCTGTGTTTATGTAGGAGAGAAATTTGGGGAGGACCCATTCTTTGGACCTTTTCAGGTTGCCCAGCCATTTTTGTGGGCGGGCCTGCCCCAACTCCTTCGTTATAATGCCAAGTTTTCTGTTCTTGCACGGTAGCTAACTTTGATAATGGTGGCAGATTTACCCCTTTAAATTCATGATATTTAAAAAAAAATAACACAAGTAGATGAAAGTAGCCTTCTCATTTCTATCCTGCGACTGTTTTTTACTGGCTAAAGTGACGTTTGAGCGGATTTTATCAGCTGTAGCGTCGTCATACTCAGGAAAATATGTTTTAATAAGTTTACTTGATAAACTGAGGAAGAAAACAAAAGAGGGATACAATCACTATTTAAAGGTGCCAGATAAGTTAACTGGTGAATTCACCCAGACTGGAAACACAGAGCTCTGGCAAACTTACAAATTAGCTAATGTAGCTAGCTAAACAAGCTTACATTTAGTCAATGAGTTCGTTTGAAAACATTGTCTCCAGTGTGACAGCCCTGCAGTGGCTAGTTACATCTTTACCTATGACATTTTAAAGGTGTCCTCCAAATGAGGGAGGGGGAATTGGCCATAAAAACTTAATTTTGTTAGTAAAAAATATAGTCTTAGTTCACAAATGTACTGTGCCATTAGCATTTCTCCTGCTGTCTAACTAACTGGTCCCAGTACAGACAGATGGGGAGGGAAGAGAGGTATTGAGATTGAAAAGGGAAGCATATACGAGAGATGAAAGAACAAAAAAAGTGTTGATAGAGGCATGTAAATATACGGAGTGGTGGACATATATGTGCTGTGGTACGTACAGTATATACAGTATATTTAGATTGGCCGAGAGGCCGTGTGTCTGATCTAATTTGTCAGCACTTCTCTGCTAAGTGTTATGTCTGCCATTGACAGTCTCATCCTTTCCTCTCTCCCTCCCGTCCTCCTCTTTCTGCCCTTCTGCTCTCCTGCACTCTCTTCTTTGTACAACACCACAGAGAAAATGTTGATTTTAATCACTTGGCATAATTAATTACCATCTTCCCTTGTTAAGAAAACAAAAGCCTCGCAGCCACATAGTAATTGGCAGTGATTTAATTTATGGTCTGATGTAGGTGAGTTTTGATGAGTGTGTGCACGTCTGAGTGTGCAAGCAGGTATTTCAAATTTGAAAAGACCGCAAATGTGGATGTGTCCGACTGCAATTTATTAGGTGTTTTATAGAACATGCAATCACAATATTATCAGGGATTCCCATGGCCTTGAATTTTCAAACATAATGAAAAAATGTGGCCATAAAACTTTATAGAATGCCTTAATAGCAAGAATGTGTTCGGTGTTCAGCATTCATAACGCAGTAAAGCGATAACAATGATGAAGAGGCTTTGGGTTGCAGTTTACATTCAGTGATGGATTTGAGAGATTTAGATTGCAGTGAGTTTGTTTTTTTGTTTTTTTTAACAGGTAGTTAAGATTCCATTTCTGTTTACCAAATGACCTTCATTTCCAGAGGGTCCTAAACTTTAGCTATACTCATTAAGTGCTCCATCCCCCATAATAAGTGGCTTTCACCACACCACAAGGCACGAGTCTGCTGTGCTGTCAGTTATTAATGTTTGCTGTTACTTTTAAATTACGGTTTTAACACCTCAAATATCTCAGAATCAGGAGGAGTATCAGATACTTTATTAGGGAAATCAGCCGATGCGAGTGCTTCTTAATTACCAGTCGTGCATTGCACTGAGTGTTGGTCCATTGTGACATAATTACAAGAGCAAGTGGATTATGCGGCGCCTCACAACTGACGAGAGGAAGTAGAAGATTGTCAGAGCTTTTCCTTTAACCTTCAATCGGGTGATGAAAAAGTTCTTTATTGTTTTCCTTTACCAACTTCTGTTGCTACAACAGTATGCAGTACAGTATATAGATGATAACATTAAGTTAGGTTAATTTATGGTTTAGGTTTTAATTTATGTTAAGAAAACAACTTCATTAATTTGACAACACGTGTGCTGCAAACAACACAACCAAACAGAGAAACACGCTGCAAGTAGCACAGATGACAACAGAATTGATGTTTCTAGGGGACACTAAAAAGTGATGGACACG
The DNA here is from genome assembly GCA_037974645.1 of Hollardia meadi. Taxonomy (NCBI): domain Eukaryota; kingdom Metazoa; phylum Chordata; class Actinopteri; order Tetraodontiformes; family Triacanthodidae; genus Hollardia; species Hollardia meadi. The sequence goes on from JBBPCS010024272.1 coordinate 3,358, forward strand.
TGGGACACGCTTGTTTTGCGACCATTTGTGACTCAAAGTTATTTAAGTCTGCTACTCGTCAGTGGTGTTGGAAAATAAATTCAAATATACGTTTTTTTGTCTTTATTTTAATATCATGATGGCTCTGTGTGTTTTTCGTGGTCTTATTTGAACTGGCAGGCTAGTAATAAACAAAATGCTAAGGCTAGGTTAACAACAGATATCTGCCACCAGCTAATATCTGACTTCACACACCATCACAGTATTAAAATAAGGAGAAAAAAAAACTTAGTAAGACACGTGTCCCCTGTGTCCATCATGTTTTAGTGTCCCCTAGAAAACATCAATATCCGTTGTCATCAGTGCTACTTGCAGTGCGTTTTTCCATTTGGTTGTGCTGTGAGTGTTTGCAGCACACGTGTTGTCAAATTGATGAAGATGGTTTCCTAATTTGCATGTGTTTTCTCAAGTTGCAGTGCGTTGAGTGTTCTCGACCACCGTAGGCTGACCATTAAGTAGAGGATACAGGAAAAATGTGTGCGTGTGTTTGGTGGGGAGGGTGCATTATTTTCTGTTACTGCGTCTATCTAGGGGAAGAGTGTTGTGTAGACAAGGAACATTTACTGATTTAGCCCCAATATGAGTACTTTGGAGTTCAGCAGTTTCTTTACTAACTTACAAAACTGTCCTACGAGTGAAAATAAAGTTTTAAAGTTGAAAATTAATATTTAAAGGTACATATTTACACTATTTACGCTTTATACTGGTAAAATATTGCCATACATTTGTTCACACCACTGATGTTAAAATTGTTTTATGTGTCTGGCTGCAAGTGATATACTGTAAGTGTGTGTGTGTGTGTGTGTACATGTAGGCGTGCATGTGTGACAGCCTGTCTTTGCAGCAGCCATGCTTTGGCAGGTTGTAGTTTTCCCCTCAGAAATCAGCCGCTCTCTGAACTGTTAAATCACACTAGAAGCCAACCTTTGAGAGGAAAATTAATTACTTTCCCTCCGCCTCCTCCTCCTCCTCTCATTTTTTCCACATTAACCCTCCCTCATTGCTCTCCACTTTCTTACACTCTCCCTTTCAATTTCTCTCGTATAATAGGATAGAATAAGTTTAGCCACAAGTGAGGCTTTTTTAAACCAACAGTGAAATGTGCCGTTAGGCATGAAACCTTGTTCCATCTTCTTAATGCCTTGTTTGAAGTTTGGAGGCTTTGATACTCGTCTAGATTGAGTGTGTTTGCACGGTTCATACGGGTCTTGGTTTGGCAGGAATGCCCTGCCCTCAAACGGCAATCATTTGGTTGTCAAGTTTTGCCATCATAGTCGAGAGCACGCTTAATTTAAAATCAATGAAAGCTGCTCTCCTGTTTCTGTTGCATTTGTATTAGATAGTGTCAAATGGATGTGGCCAAGATAATTGATTACTGACAAATCTACTTCTTAGTGGACGATGCTGCCATTTATCATCGCTTTAATCCACAACATTGCACATGGAGCAGAATTTGAAAGAAACGGATGGTTACTCTTGCCTGAACACGCTTCATTCGTCTAATATGTGCTTTATGCTCAATGACCTAGGGGTATTTTACAATCAAGCTCACAGCGGGCCTTTTGCTTTTTGGTCTGAAACTGATCTCTCTCTCTCTCTCTCTCTCTCTCTCTGTCTCTGTCTCTCCACCCTTCCTCTCAGGTTCAGATAGAGGATGTGGAGAATGAGGAGAAACGATACGCCCTCTTTCTGGAGCTGCTGGAAGCTGCACAAAAGTGGGAAGACTTTCAGCCGCTCCTGCTCCTCCTACAAGCGTGGCCACCCATGATGAAGGAGGAAGTGTAAGACAAACACCTTTTCATTGTTCTTTCAGGGTTGTCTAAGCATCAGTTTGACCTTTTCAGAAACATGTGTGCAACTAGTGTTTGTGAAATGAAATGATTGATACCGTTTTCATTTTTGATAAATATGAAGCTACAGCCAGCAGCCTTAATTTAGCATAAAAACTGGAAACAGCGAGCCTGATTATGTCCAAAAATGCCAGCACTGTGCCAGCTGCAGCCTTTTACTTTAAAATACACACATGAAAGTGCTACTAATCTTCCAACTCCTCTATCTCTTGTCAAAATGTCCAAAATATTCCTGTAAGTACCTCGAGTGAGTTGTTGATTTGCCTGCAATCCAATAGTTACAGCTCATTAGTAAACATGTCATTCATACTTTCATACGTATAGATTTTCTTTTTTTTAAAAACCCCCACAAATTATATTTTCTGTGCAGGCTTTTTGGAGATAAAAAATGCAAATATCCTGTTATTACGGATTGTGTGCAGAATACCAACAGCGACCATCATGGCAGCTGATTTGCTTCCTTTCTATCCTCTTTCACATCGGTTAATTCTCTTTCCTTCAACCTATTCTCTCGAGCAGCAGTGCCCTCTAAGCATCTTCATCGCATGTCAGTTTTAAAGTTAAATGTAAAATGAATGCTTTTTCAATAACTTGGGTCAAAGCAACCTTTTAAACTAAGTGAATAGTGAGTGTCAAACCACGGATACTTTGAACAGGGTCTGTACTGTAGTTTGTTCATTAACGAAATCAGGGCCTCGTGAAGACACAACTTCTGTGCAATGTGTTCTCATTTCACTTATAGGGGAATGGAGACTAGTGCGTCCAACTGCGCAGGTAAACTTACTATATATAAACTTTTAGAATTGGGAATGAAAACATGCTTCTCGACAAGGCCTCGTGCTCCGGGCTTCTTGCACCTGCTTGTGTCCTGTGAGCCTCAGCGAGTGCTGGCTTTATTATTCATAGGTGTCTAATGATGTGATTGCTCTTCGCCTGCTCAATTGTTCTTGATTAAATGTGAGCGCTGCTCAGAGGACCGGCGAGACAATACAGCGTTATGCAGTCGGGAGTTTGTTCTTACAGCTCAATCAAAGCAGACAGTTTCAATCAGCAATTTAAAGTAGCGAGTTCTTCTCTGCTAGTTGTTTTTAAATCACAGTGAGCACAACGCTGTGTACATGTGTGTATATCAGTCATCCTTATAGACTCTGATGACTTTATTGATTTGTTGCTGGACAAGTGTTCATTATTGATGCAGCAGTTTAAAGGCCAAAACAACCTGCCTGTTGGGATACTTGCTCGTTTCAACTAGAATAAACATTATTCCAGGAGCAGACTACACAATAATTTGTCTTTCAGTATGGTCACTTATGACTTCACAACCTGCCTTAAATGTGAAGCTAGACTTCCTTTTTGGGGGCCTTAAGCCCACAAAAACAAAACTTGTGCATCCCTGTTGGCATTTCCATCACATCTGATTATTGAACGTAGAAACTGAAATATTTTGCAAATGCTCTCGGTGTGTTCACACACGCTTTCCTCAGTTCTGTTTACTGTATGAGTGAAACTGCACCCGAGCTGTAGCAGCCGCAGTGACTTTGTTCACGCAACCCGCAACGTTCAGCACAGCAAACTCTGCACCGGTACTTCCTGGGACAGCAGAAATTACCACAGGAAGGTTTTTCGGTGCCAGAAATTAGTGCTGAGCCGCTCCAATTACATTGTAGCCTCTCTGGTCTAAATGCAGGCGAAGTAAATGAGATCCTGAAAATGCTCCAGGGCCGCTGGAAAACGTTCTTAGTGTGGAAACAGGCCATTGGTTGCAGAATCTGTTTTTTTATTTCCCTCTACACAGGATAAAAAGACAAATTGCTTTGCCCGGCCCTAATTTTTTGCATTAAGCTCAAGAGGAGGCTGCTTCGTATGAAAAGGGTGACAATTAAAGTTTTTAAAAAATAAGATGAAACATGTTTTTATATCTCTGGCAGCGTTACAAATAGAATGAAAAGAATCAGTAGAAAGAGCGAAACATGGTTATTATTCATGAGTGTGTTTGGAAAGAACAATAGCGCTGTGACTGGGTTTGTGTAAAGTCATTGTCTTTATTGGCAGCGTACCACTGAACTGAAAAGCCGTAGGAGAGATGGAGATTAGGCTTGGACGGCGTAGCTGCTTCAAGTTCACTCCAGACTCCTCTGGCTTTTTTCTGAGTGTAACAGCTGTAGTCAAACCATCACTGCTGGGGCATTCAGCTATATTCATTCCTTTTATCTGCAGACTGAGCTGTTGTACTGTATAAATTTGAATGCAAACATAAAACTGTGTACAAAGTCGGCTTCTGATTATGGATTTTTGTTTCTTCTTGTCTCTTTAGTCGTCCTCATTTAAATCGCTCGAGTTAATTTGGGGCAACATGCATCCAAACACAAACTACAGAGCGCTGTAATGCGTCTCTTTGAAGCACAGAAGCCTGGAATTGAGTCCTGGTCTGTGGTCAGTGTGCATTTTATGTGCTACATCCACAGCAGTCATAATTTGGGACACAAAACACAGAATAACAAATGCCTCATTTAAGATTTTCTGCTCAGGGCGTTACCTCTATGTGTGCGAGACACATGGTTGACCTAAACTATTAGTTTGACTCAGCATTTTAATCCTGATTGGGATTGAGGTGTGTTTACTATGTGTCTGAGTGGAGATTTGTTTCTGTGAGACTACAACAGGCTGTTCTGGGATCTATATTGAGTTGCATCTAAACAGCTTATCCTTTATTCTGTCTGCATAAACTTGAGTCATGATTGGAAAGCGCGAATGGAGGCTGGCTGTGACTCATACTGCACCCTGTGACAGATTTTGGCGAGCATGCAGACACTCGCAGTCGCATGCAACATGGGGCCCCCCTGTCCCCCGGTAGAGCACAGAAAGCAGCACAAGTGGACTCTCCTGTTTTGTTCCCATGGCCACATCATCTGAAGGTGAAGCAGCTTGTCAGGACAAGACGCCGGTAGCTGGATGGAGAGCTGCCATTTCTGCTGACACTCCCAAAAACAGGAGCCCCACTATTCTCTCTGCGGTCTTTCTCTCTTCACCTCTTTCCTTTCTTTCCTCCCTCACAAGCTCCTTTCTATCACACACTCTCTACTCTTTTGCGGATATACAGAACACAGGCACACACCCGCTCACTTCAGTAGCCTAATCTGACATCATGTGACTTCATTCCTGCGCCTCTTCTCGTATCTCCACCTTTTCGTTCTCTGTCTGTTAATTATTTAACACGCTGCTTGGCATGTCAGTCACAATTGTAACTTCCAGCGGTCTGATCGCGTCAACGCCGATCTTCTAACCCCTAGTCTAACTGTGTAAAGTGTCTAAAGTGTAAAGAATTTATCGTACTTTCAAAAGTGTGGTTTCAGGTTTTTTTTTAAAAAACTTGATGTAACGAGGCCGATGTAACGAGGCCCTGGCTTTGTAACATCCATGACCACTAATGATAGTGTTGGCTAGCAGATAGAGGGGGGCTTTCATATACTGTAGCATTAACTCCTTGTCATGCTAATGATAATACTAAATAAGTTAATAATTTAAACAGGATCCATCCATCAACCAAGATCCAATTAAGAGATAATCAGGCATTCTGTGGTTTCCAATCTTTCTTTCTTTTTTTTTTTCTTACTATGACTGATATGTATTAATAAAGATCCATGAAGGTCGCATTGCCTTAGCCTCGCTGGCATTTGCTGGCCTTGGTAAGAGCTAACCTGTCACTCTGGAGACATTAGCAAATAAAGTGACGTCTGTCAGAGCTGACAGCACTCCCCTGGTGTTCAGAGATTCGAGAGAGAGGGAGAGAAAATACAGCATGTAGGTGTTATTTAACTGCAACAGGATTGTGGTCAAACATGTCTCCTCCTCACTTAGAACGTCAGAATTTATTAGATCGTTTGGATGATTGTGCCCAGCTTTCTCACGTCATTCTGTGATTTGAAGGGAGGTTGATGCGATTATTCTTATGTGCCTGTTGTATTTATATTATTCATAATGTACTTACAGAAGGTCATTGTATGACAGGATCACCATCTGGTAACATGCAGAGTAATGGATGAATCGCATTTGCAGCAATTTTACATCATATTGTTTTTACTGTACACTGTATCTTCCTGCCTTCCCCTGTTGTTCTAAACGCACTCACTAATATAGAAGCTGTATACTTTACTGGTCTATGTTCCTCTCTCTACGTTCACTTCAGAACCTCAGCAGAAGACTGCACACAAACACACATTCACAGCTCCGTCTCGCTCTCTGTCTTCAGGGCACAGTCGGAGCGTAACCCCTGGGTGGTGCTGACCTCGGCCCTGCTGACCCGCTGCCAGGGATCAGAGGTCAAATTAGACCTGGGTCAGCAGGTCGTCACCATGGTGCGATCCCTCTATAACGGCAAACACAAGCTTGCTGCACAGGTAAACACTCCTTGAATAACTGTGGGACTGCTTGTGTTGTCTTTTCTTTCTTGCAGTAAGTGGATCAAATCAGCGTCCACAATAACAATTTCACGTATTTACAATCGCAGTGACTGGCTGAATCGATAAAAGTAAACGCAAACAGGAAAATAATGTTGCAGTTTCATGCAACACAACAGTGGTGGAATGTAACTAGATACATTTACTGTGAGTACAATTCCGTTTTGTGCTAATTTCTTCTCATTTTCTCGTCACTTTTTCACATTTTGTTTTATAAAATTTGGCACATTGATTTAGATTGATATCTGCATTTATAACCAATAATAAAGAAATAAAAAGATATCACACCCTGACAGGAAATACTGCATAATTAGTTTTATTTATGATACATTTAAGTACATTTGTTGCTAATACTAATACGCCACTTACATAAAAGATTTGAACACTTCTTGCACCGCAGCAGTGCAGTGAAGACCCTAAAAAAATTAATATTTCCATTCGTCTACTATCACCATTCTTTTCAAAAATGCGGGATTATGCTTGTTTGAATTCAGTATAACCTCACCGCAGTGCCACCGTTTTACTCCATATCCTAATACAGGCGCTATTAAGCATGTAACCCGCAGCAACATGTTAGCGTCAGCTCAGTGCTTTTTGCAATATACTATAGGCTGTAGCCGCTCTTTGATATCTGACGGCCTCCTAATGCTATTCATGCCCTGCTGAGTACCATGGAAGTGGTAAGCCTAATGCCATTCTGTATGTCTAGCGCCAGCTGACTGTGATATTAGTTTAGCGCTAATGCTATTCAGTGTGAATAGGCTAGTGTCTGCCTGGCTGTCTAATATTAGAGAAGGGGGGCCTTTTACTCTTGCTTTAATTTGAATCTGCTGGAATGAAACCGCCGGCGCATGGGGGAGTCAGATTGCTTTGTGATATCCATATATTACTGAATAGGACTGCAACAGGACTCAGTGCCTGCTGCGCGTGTCTGTTTGTGTGCAGACCTTTTTAAAAGTATTATGTTCCCACACGTCTGTACAGTATATGCACATCGATTAACCTTCAGTGTTCCTCGCCTACTCCCTCCCCTCTGTGTCCTGCTCTCCACTTTTGTTCTCTCTCTTGCTCTGTTTTACTCTGTCTTCTGATTATCTTCCCCTGTTTTCGTCCCACATTTATCTCTACCCTCCTCCTTTCATCCATTGACACATCCACACGCACATCTCTCTCTCTGTCTCGCTCTCTCTTCCTCTCCAGTGTATCAGACACATAACAGGCCTGCTGCTCCAAAGCCAGCTGAGTCTCCAGCAGCCTGCGCTCAAACTGATGGCCGAGAGTGGCGATGAGCAACTACTGCAGCTGACTCTTGAACAGATCAACAGCATGACTGCAGTAAGTGTCATTAGTCCATATTCAAATGCAGACCACAAGTGAAGTCCACTGCATGAACCGCAATGCATACATGTCTTTAAATAATCTGTTCATGATTTGGGGCACAATTTAAAACTCCATTACGTAAGTGCATTTAGGGCGTGTCCATCTCCATTTTGCTAGTTAAGCAGCGCATAATTTGGGCGCAAAGAGGTTGTATTTAGTCCCCTGATTATTCATGGGTATGTTTTGGTCGTAACATGAACTAAACCAATCAGAGTGTCATCTCCCATTTCCCTTAAAAGCCGGGTGCGTCTGCACAGGGCGTATTGCCGTTTGGCTGCATATGAACAAATGCACCGATCTTTAACTGAGGAGGAAGCGCGTCCCTGTGTGATGTGCGGATTGCAGTCCGTAGATCATAAAAAGTAATCATTCTGATTAGTAGCAGATGGGATGCAGATGGGGGGATGTAATACATTAACGAGGAAAATATTAACTACATTACTTGCAGTGATCCCACAGAAGCAGAAACAATACATGCGTCTCCCAATTAAGAGACTTAAGCTTAAATTCATTATTTCAATCTCCCCCACATGCAATTACAATTACTGTTCTGTGTTCTTCTACACATCCAAAAGATTACACACACAGTCCAAGTGCAGCAAATTTGTTTGGAGTAAAGCTTAAAGTTTAATTGTGTCTCCTCTGGAGAGTTTCCTCTGTTCTGCCAAGTTTATAATTTAGTTTTGCTGCAGTGACATTACTACAACGCATATGGAAAATGTTAAAAAAGACTGAAAGCAGCCTCTCTAAGCCTCTCAATCATCAGTTTGTTACAAGCAGAGTGTACATGTGTTGTGAAGCCTCATAGTGTATGTAGGTGCATCTTACTATCTGAATAATGCGCCCTTTAAATAGCAGGAAAAACACTACAACATTGATTTTAGTACAGGTTTTTGTTGGCACAATCGCTTTCTCCTGCCTCAAGATAGCAATGCGCCAACAACACACCTGACCACACCTCATGTTAAGACTAACACGGCCATGGCTGCTCAAATGGGCGCAAGTATATTTGCTACTTGCACAACGTGGGCGCCGGGCGTAAAAATGACAACTGAGTCGGTTGGAAATTAGTAACGACATGTGTGCTGCACTGTGCGCTGCTTTGCCGATGAAGATGTGTTTGAAAGTTTATTCTTATCTTCACTCCTGTAAGATTATAAGTTCTCCAAAAAGAATCTCGAACATTCAAAGAAGCCAACAATGCTCATCCACTGGCTGACTGTCCTCCTGTTTTGGAAAGCCACAATCAGATAAGAGAGACGAGTGTGTGGGCTGCTCTCCACTGTTCCCTGATCAGATAAGCAATTGTCACAAGGTAGGCCTCACAGACCCAGCAGACCCTCTCTTTGCTCCTGGATCAGATAAGAGAAATCCTCTCTATTAAGTGCCAGAGCCCCTATTAAGTGGAACATTACCGCCCCTGTATCGACACACCTGAGCAACATGCTGCTTTTATCCCGCAGAGAAAAGAGAGTGCGACTGAGGGAGGAAGTGGGTTACAGAGGGTACGAGGAAAGATAGGCGATTTAGATGTGGGAAGAGAAAATCAAATGAAGGGCAAGATGGGAGGAAAATTAAAGCCACAGAGCAAATCTGTGAAAATGTGAAGTTAGACAGAGGTAGAGAAGACAGAGCAGGGTGCACGGCTTGACTGCAGAGGGTGTTGAATGGGGGAAAAGATTGGGAGAGGGGGTTTATGAATGGACTGAGACAGGTGGTGTGTCTCACTGCTTTTGAGAAATAATCTCGCCTCTGCCACCGACGAGCTGAACGAACAGGGGCATGCTGGGAGCAGAGCTGAACAGTGTTCATCTGAAGATAACATCAGCAGAGACAGAGAAATCGTCTTACATCTAATTCGTCTGATCCTGCGTTGGCTCGCTGCTGCTCACTGTGGAGCTGTGTGCATGGCGGTGTGTATTTGTGTGTGTATCACTCTTGTGTCTGTGTGAGTGTTTGTTTGCCAAAGCGTATTTATACCAAGTACATTTTGCTATGAATTTGTTTTCAAGTACAGTGTCCAGATTGCCTGAGACTATTTTAAAGGGACTGTTGGAAAAATGGATGCAGCACATCTGTAGTTATTGGTGCTCCGGTCCAACCTTTTCTTTCCCGTTATTGATTCTGATACCTCAACTCAGGTTCTTCAGTCCAATACCAGTGCTATCTTTTCCACAAATCTGTCACCGTCATCCGTCCAGCTTGAGTGACAGATCCATGAGTTTGAAGGTTTATCAGATATATATATACAGTATATATCAGTTTATAACACTCTGATGTAGGATTTTACACATCTGGAAAGGTATCACTGCTGCTGCTATTGTGTCCTTCTATGTGACAATCATAAGGCAAACAATAAAAATAAAGCATTCGCAATACACAGTCTACTGTGACTGAATGGATAAAACTGACCCTGAATTTCATGACATTGACAAAGCTATATTTATGGATTTTCCTGTCATTGATGATACACTTAATAAGGTCAGTATTGGTGGCGATACCAATCCAGTATATCAGATCAGTGTATCTCTAATGTTATCCACTCACTAGATTGGAGTTCCTAAAACTTAATTAAAGTGACTGAAATGCAAAAAAAAAAAAAAAAAAAAAAATCAGGTCTTGCTGTTTACAAAGTATTTAGTAGTATATAGTTTGATACCACTATAGGGGTCGGAAAATGTCTTATTGTAATTTAGGTGAACCCATCCTTTATCATGACACAATAGTTCACTGCTTATCTTCTTCTAAACCCTTTTTTTATGCTTGCACATTATTCACTGTCAGGGCCAAATTCAAGTTGATACAAGGGCAGAACGGTGAGGCCTGAGTGAGGCCTTTTATCAGATCTGCAAATAGCCCCGACTTGTCAGCTGCTAGCCATTAGCACATCAGTAGATCTTATCAGGGGAGGATCAGAAATAATTGATTTTTAGTTCAGCTTGGTCAATCAGAAATTTGAGTGAGTGAGGACACTTATTTGTTGTTTGACATTAAAAAAAACTTTCCTAAATGTTACTCTTCATTTATTTGCCTGCCTTTTCATGTCTAATTTAATTAGTGTAAGGTTAATTTAGGTCACAATGCACCATATGTTTATCAACTCTGCAAATGCCCCCGATTAAACGCATGGAAATGAAATGCCACTCTTGAGTGATTGGCAAGCCTTATCTTTAAGCGCTGCCCCACCAGGGTGTTTCTCAGCCCTGATGTCATAGATTACAGTGCACATTGTTTTCCCCCCGTATAAACACACATTGTTTTCCTTCATAGAAGAGATGTCCCTGAGATCACAAAACAAAGATTCATTCTGAAGATTAGTTTTTAATTAAAATGGCCTTATAGAAACCCTCTTGTCACATTAAGTAAATGAGAAAAGTAATTTATTTGGCTGAAGTGTGTGGCATGCGTTGATTTCTGCTTCGCGTTTACAGTATGTTGTCTCGCTTCATTGCGGAGGACACTGCAGTGGGCGTAGTAAGACCGAAGGAGTGGGCGTAGAATGTATGACTCGAAAGAGAGACGAGGAGTAGTGGAGCACAGGTAATGAAGAAGAGGTTGTATTATTGTGCAGGAAAATGCAGCACAGGCGTTTATTTCTTGCCTCCTCCCGACCATTCTCACCGCCACTTGCCGGTCTGCTCCTCTTAGTGAAGACGTATGGACCACGGAGGAGCAGAGGGGAGCAGTGGAGCAGGAAGCCAGGGGTTAACGCCAGCCTGACTAATGGAAGACAGAGATAAGGGGCTGATAAGAGCTGCCCTGCCAATATGAATGAGCTGTCAGTGCAACATGAAGAATATATAGATACGGCACATACACCAAAGTTTGCTGCAGCAAAATGTTCAAGCCGTCCGTGTGACTTTTCTTCTTCTTTTTGATTTGGGTCTTTCACTCATTCTCTCTTCCTACATCAGATTGTGCTTTAATGGCAATTTTATTTATATAGCACTTAGATAGCTTCCAGACCAGTGCCAGGAAAAATACTACAGAGTGGATGTGCTTCTTGTGGATGGGGCTTTCTTAACGTTACCTGTAACCCTGCAAATTAATGTAGTTAGTCAATGGTATGCTAACTTTTGGCCTTGGAAGTAATGCTCGGGGACTAGTAATCAAGTAGCTGGACTTGCTAACAATTGCATCTCACATTATGAGAAGATGAACACAGTGTTTTCCATTCCACCCCCGCCAAATATTAAATGTCAAGTATCTCTCACCGTTGCTTTGGCATATGAAGAAAGAAAGTTCAACAGATTGGCCAATCATGTGTCCTTTCAAACAATCACACGCACCTTTTTATTTCTGTGATTGAGCAATTATGTGTCTAATTGCTTATTGAAGTTGGCTTGTTTACAGCCTTTGTGCCATATTGGACCTGTTAATTTAGCTGTTTGCTCGCGACCGTGGTGATCCCCGATTTGCTCGCTGCGTGCATGTGCGTTTGTGTTTGCTCATGTGCGTCACAGCCCGTTTTTATTTATTTATTTAATTATTTTTTGGGCTTCACAGCCTCTTCTTCTGTCACTTTCAATCATGTCGGGCTGCAAGCAAGGACTGTTTGAGTCTGTGTGTGTGTGTGTGTGTGTGCACCACTAAAGCCCAGGGACGGCTAGGATGGAAAGTGGAGCCTGAGAAAAGGATGAGAGGAGGAGGGAAGGAGATAGTTGTGTGTTGTCTGGCATTCCAAAGAATCTTTATGATTTAAATGATAAAAGAAAGCTTAGCCATGCATTATGTATTAGGCATTGTACGTGTACGGTAATTCCAATTAAGCTCTGGGCAGGGTTTAGCTCAGTGAAAGACAGGGCAGAGGAAGACGTATGCAGGAAAGGAGAGCCGTGCAGAGCGAGGAGAGGAAACAAGGGTGCAAAAAATTGACCAGGCCAATCAGGCAACATTTAGCGGCCACTGAAAATAAGTGAGAAAGAAACGTCTTTGGCTGTCTTTCCCAGGGTGAGACAGCGAGGAATGAGAAGGTATAACAAGAGCGAGGACATCTTATGGCTGCACTTTGATGTGTCTTGTCATGCTGAGTGTTTGTTCATTCACTCACGGGGCACGGCAGCTGTGAGCACACGCTCGCATACACGAGACAGAAGATGCCTCTTGCTTTCACCTCACTGAAGACACAAAATGTTGTTTGAACCTTTAGAGATGATTTGTAGGGGGCTTTTAACCTCACACATACACCTGAGCACATAAATACATGCGTACCGCAGGACAGGATTTCATGTTCTTCAGGCTGTTGACCTTTGAGAAAGAAAGAAAGGCATGATGGATGTATTCCCTCCTCAATCAGATTATGTTTGCAACGGTTGTTTGCAAAGGTGAGGTCTAAATAGACTGCTGGGGAAGAGGTGGGAACCATCTCGGGAGGAGGAGGGAGGCAGTATTGATGCATATACAAGTGTGTGAGAGGTATAGCAGATTGTCAGGTGTTAGGTGTGACAGTTGAACGCTGTGATTTTGGTTTGTGATGCGCTGCTGCTGCAAATGTCACACTTAAATCCCATTTAAAATTACGTATGAAACCGATTAATGAGACAAAACTCTTCATACATCTGTAAAAAATTATTATTATTACAAGGCTTATTGACTTTCTTCCATGGAGTTTGATAAGATCAATACCACTCATATCTTTTTGCTAAATATGAAGCTGGAGCCAGAAGGCAGTTATCTTAGCTTAAAGTCTGGAAGCAGGGGGAAGTAGCCCATATCTGTACGCCAAGATAAGCTTTTTGTCTCCTGGCTGTAGCCGCATATTTAAATGGTCGAACACGAGAGTGGTATTGATTTTCAACTTACTGCAAGAAAGCGATTAAGCATGTTTGCCCAAACTGTTGTATTATTCCTTTAATTGCAGCTCGCTGGGAATTATTCATTTAAACACCTGACATTTGCATAATGCTAATATGATACAATCATATCATCATAATATGATTCCACTGAGGTTCACAGTATTAGGAAGTTGAAATTATTAAATGAATTTTTCAAAAAGTATCATCATAGAGTATTTCTCAGTACCTACAGAGGAAAAGAATAGCAGGAACATTATTCAGGGGTGTAAAGGGAAGGATAAGGTTTCAGATCCATGACAGTATTTATAGTTATAGATAGTGATCAGCTCTCTTCCATTAACTGCACATTTACAGTATTGGAGCTCTCTGACATGTGACAGAGTTGTTCGTGCTGGAAAAAAGGACATAAAGTTATCTGCTCTGCTCTGATATCAAGATTTCAAGATCCCCCTCCATCCCTCCATCTCTCTCTGCTGCTCCTTCACATCTATTTTCAGCTCCACTGTCAATCCAACTGACTCTAAATCGGCTGTCTTTCACCGACACCGTCAAACAGTAATAGCCTGGGAGGTGTACCTGTGTGTGCGTGTGCGTGCGAGTGTGAGTGCAGTGTCAGTGAGCATAGAGGACCAGCCCTGTGCTTGAGTAATGGTTCGTGCTTTTCCTCTCTTCCATAGTAGACCAGGAAGCGCAGGAAAAACATTTGTGCTTATTTATAACTAGTGGCTACATGTACTGTGTATCTTCCTGTCCCTAAACTGGTCATAGCACAAGACTCATCCTCATCTCATGTAGCCCAAACTCGCTGAATGTGATAATAAATGTGTGTGATTTTTGAAGCATCTGTGCTTGGTTAATTCCAGTCAGAGTGACATAAATATGTCCTGCATTTTATTTCTGGGTGCCACCTGGTCGACCAGTAAGGGTTTTTTTGTGAGGGGTCGTTTTTATTTTGCAGGTGTGAGTCCTCAGTAGCCAAACAGTGCAGAAGGTGATTTCAGCAATTAGCACACCTTCAGGTCAAATCATGTCAAATTTATTTGTGCAGCCTTTAATCACACTAATAGCCTCAAATTGCACCACAAGGCCGAATTCAACGATTTTAACGAGTTCAAATAGAATGGAGAATAACTCCAGTTTATTACATTTTTGGTCTAATTTGTAGCTAATCTAGTGACGCGGCTTTAGCCACGGCAATGTCAGTCCGCCACTTTGGATCAGAGTGAAATAGCTCAACAGCTATTTGGCTGTATCGCCAATGAACTGTGATACAGACGTTCATGTCTCCCTCAGGATGAAATGTTTTAACTTGATCTGACTTAACATCACTAGCAGGTCAGATTTTTAACGTCTAATACTTTGGTTTATGACCAAAGTAATGGCATGCCCATCAACCTCAGCTGTATGTTGCGTTTAGCACTAATTAGCAAATGTTACCATGCTCACAGCTATGTTTAATACAAACATCACACCGACTCTTGTCTTGTAGTTTTGGCTAGGACTGAACGATTCTGGAAAAATATCTAACTGCGATTAGTTTGACTGATGCTGCAATTACAATATAATTTGCAATATGACAGGGAATTCATTCACTCAGTGAATAGCTGAGATTTGGTAATGTGGCGAAGAAGTAGGACAATGATAAGACTCGTTTTAAACAAGTCCCCAAGTTAGCCAAATTTGTAAGTAGGGCTGCAACTATCATTTATTTAAATTATTCATTAATCTGATTATTATTTCCACGCTTGATTGTTTGGTTTTATTCAGGAAGGATAAGATTTCCGATTCATGACAGTATTTATAGGCAGTGATCAGCTCTCTTCCATAAACTGCACACTTACAGTATGGGAGCTCTCTGACATGTGACAGAGTTGTTCGTGCTGGAAAAAGGACATAAAGTTATCTGCTCTGCTCTGATATCAAGATTTCAAGATCCCCCTCCGTCTCTCCATCTCTCTCTGCTGCTCCTTCACATCTTTATATATTTTATTAAGTCTGTAGTATACAGTATATGATGTAGATGCCAGGACATCTCATGAATAGATGCCATTTGCCTTTGATGAATCATTTAAACAATTAACAAACATTGATCAAAGTAGTTGACAATTCATTTGCTGTCGATCAACTAATCTTTTCACACAATTTTTCTGTGCAATGACGGATTTCTACCGACAAATGACTTTTGATTTTACCTCCAAACAATTTAGTTTAGATAATCTGGCTAAACATTTGTCAAATTTACAGCCTGTTTCATCATCTAACTGTTGTATGTTTTGCCTCTGAACTTGTTGGGGACAATGTTATTATTACAAGACCCAGGTTGTAATAAAGCTTTTATACTTCTATAAAGAATGACAGAAAACTAAAGACTTGGGTGGTGAAAACAGGCATGTTTGCCCACTATAGAACTAAATAGTTTGATCATATTCTGTCTATACTTCTGAGAAATCTGGGTTACTTGATCCATAAAGTTTGAAATCATCTTTGTGAGATATTGAGCTCTGAAATAGGTCAATATTCACCGCAGCTCCTTGTTGTTCTGGGCCTCTGCTGAGGCTCCAAAGTTTGACGCTGAAGTGTTAGGTTGTTTTGAAGTTCCTCTCCTTGGTTCTAGTGCGCACTCGGCTCTTGGAAACAGTTGGTGCACTTAAAAATGTATGTATCTGAAGCTTTCAGTGCGTGTCTGCCTTTATGCTCGCCAGTCCTCTCCCTCCATCTTTCTCCGTCATACATTTACCACACTCCCAAGCCCTCCTCTCTGTGTTGTCCTACTGTCTCCTTTAATTTTCATTAGAAACAGGTGACCTCCTCATCCACCTCTGTCTTCTCTCCGTGGCCCTCTTCCCTCTCACGGCTTGTCATCATTCATCTGGTCCTGTCTGTCGATAGAAGGAATACCTTAAATAATCAGTGATGCATGACGTACTGTGTCTCTATAAGTGTTATATGTCAACACTTTGCTACCAAAGCAACCATAAACTTGTATTTAGATTGTAATCTGCTTGCATTGCAACACTTTTATTTTAAGTGCAAAATATGCTTCCGCGAGGGGACACTGTCACTGTCAATGACAACAGTTGAATGTCCCTCAGCTCCCTTGTGAGACTTTCAGGTTTCCTAAAATCCATCGTCACATGAGTGAAGGGATACTTTTTATTTTTATTTTTTTTATAACACTTTTAGGTTTTTAAAGATGAATTGTCTTCCAAGGATAGGAAAATGGAGCCGGCACAGAGATGTGAGATTTTAGAGGTGAGGGGAAGAAATTCATTCGGGTCTGCTCCCCTTCACGACTACAGAAGAAAAGACATGAGCTCCACATTTATAATTGATCTGCCTCAGCTCCAGAAATACCCTGACAGGGACTTGCTGTTGTCCGTGTGTGTGTGTGTGTGCGTGTGCGTGCGTGCGCGCGTATTTAAAGGCACATGCCATGCGAATGGTAGTTGACCAATGGGTCAACACAGGATTCGACCATTCTGACCTCGTCAAGTTTCTTCAAGCGTGTGAACATTGTAATCACACAGCCTGGAAATCCTGCTGCTGCAGCAGGAAGCTACAATGCCTCTTGTTTTGTTTTTTTTGCAGACCACTGCACCCGGTAAAGCTTCAAATCAACCAGCCACTTTCAGTGTTTAATCAGCCAGTAGGTGTTTAAAGCAGAATAGGTTTGCCAGTTACCTGGCAGAGTGGCTGTATATTTTCCAAAGGTCTGGCTGTTACTCTTGGCATGTTTTAACAGGTATTTTTCTCTTGATTTATCACCACTTGCATGTTTCCATCTTCTCCTCTCTTTTTCCACCAGGAGACAGCTTCCTCCTGCGACGCCGAGCTCCTCTCCCTGCTCCTGGATGCTGGGCTCCTGGTGGACTGCGTCTCCTCCGCGCTGTACCCCCTGCTCAGCTCTCACATGCTGTCCCACCAGCAGCAGGGAGGCTGGGATGTGGAGAAAGCCGCCACTGAGCTGCTGGCGGCAGGCCACGGGCCCGAGGCGGGCTCCCTGCTGCTGGCTCACCGCGGAACCCACCAGGCCCAGTTCACCTTCAACTCTGCCTTGGCCGTTCTCAGGAAGTGGCTGTGAGGGGAGGAGGGACGGGGAACAAGGTGCGAGAGAAAGGACACGACAGGGTGGCGGTTTGGAGCGCCGCCACAGACTGCAGTGATGAAGCAGATTTAGAGAAGGAGTGGGAAAGTGTTGAGAGAGGAGTGGCATTCGGTTGGATCTGAAGAAATTAGCATGAGGCAAGAATAGAAGTGGTATCAGGCTATACCTCTGCATTCTGTTCTGCAACTGGGTTTTGGGTTCATGAAGTAAAGACACTTAAACAGCAGCTGCAGTGTCTGCCTTGAAGGTTCAAGAGCGGATACCTTTAATATTAAAACAGCTGCTCATTTAGAGGCACACACACTACAAACATAAACACAACCTCTGCAGTCTCTCAGTCATGAATGGATGTTCAGACTGAGGGCTGGTCAGGAAATACTCTTGCTGCTTGCATCTATCTGTGTGTGTATGTGGTTGTATACTGTAACCTATTGGGTGGTAAAATAATTGAGCAGTCGCCAGGAAGCTGTGGGTAGATATTAGCGTATTGTTCTGTGACAGGTTTGCCTCTTTGACATCCCACCGTTAAACAACCCTGCCTCTGCTCCATTGTTTTCCCCCTAATAATGTCTCATTAATTCCTTCTAAACAAATTAGCCCTGCAGCTGCCCCGCGCTGTGAGGATGTGTGTGCACGTGTATGCACAAATACTGCATACGAGCAGCCAGCGATATCATGTAGAGCCAATGATGATGAGGAATAAACATGCATACGTGTGTTTACGATGCAGTGATGCTGTCAGCATGGTTTGTTTCACTTTATAAAATACAGGTTTTAGTCTGTCCCACCTTTCACATCGGAAATAAAGACAAATCTATTGACATCAGAATGACTCGTTATGTTTTCATTTTGCACTCTGTTTCTTTATAATCGCGTCTAAAAATAAAGCGCACAATTGGGGACTGTGAACTCTTTTAGATGTCTTTAAAATCTGTTTTGTGCAAGAAAATATTTTTCCGAGTCCATCACATATCAGTAAGTTTTACTTTTCTATGTTATAATGAATGCGCTCAAGACATTTGTATTGTAATTACAGCATTTCCACGTTGTTCCAAGAGCCCTCTGACCCAAACATCTAGCATTTATTTTTTCTTGCCCTCAAATGCACTTTTTGTTTTGTTGCACAATTATTTCAAAGCAGTTTTATGAAGCGATTTTACTGATCAGCACGCACGACTCCACAGAGGGTCTGCAGAAACCAGCTGCTTTCACAAGCGTTTGGAACCTTTTCATGTAATTGCAAACAATGCAAAAATATTTTTTGACAAGTAGGTTGCAGGGGGGAAAGAAAATCAAAGTTTCTAATTTATTTTGTCTATCAAAGTGTGATTTTTTTAGATTGTGTTCATAAGGAAATTAATGAAGTGGTGCTGACTGCAGGTCCCCAGAGCAGCCACTTCTGTTTTGCGGGGGCACCCCCAAAAGCCATTTCCTGCAATTCTAATAAAATTTTACTAACCATGGGATGAACTTTTTTATATTTTACGGTGTATAATAATTTATTTAATTACATTGCTCTGTTTTTTTCTTTGTTTTTTTTAAACGTTTTGTGTTTCATTGTATGAGATTATTGATTAGTAAAATACAACCGTAACCACAGTCATATAAACAGAAGTGTTATTATTGGTAAGTTGATACAATAATGATAAATGGCCAGACAGCAACTGTCATTACAATTTGATTAGTGTAGCTAAACTGTGTGTGTAGCTAAAAGTTTTCCAAATGAGCCCCGCCTACTACTGTATAAACTGATTAGAAGAGCAGACAAAAAGAAAAGTTTCCATCGAAAATCTCCTGAAGGAATTCACCAAAGTCATTCTAACATTGACAGAAAAGGTTGCGTTAATGTTCAACCACACCACTCCGAGTAAGAAGCAGACAGAAAAAAAGTGTTTCTACAAAGTGCTTAATAATCCAGATGTAGCTTGTTGAAAACTAGCTGTAACCATTCTTGATATGGAACTGTGGCACCAGTGGCTGCAAGATCCATTTAAATCTGTGCAGTCAGTAATAAGCAGATCATGTTTCCATATTTGCTTGTTAACGTTCTCCTGCGGTACTTAATCCCTTCGTTTAATGAATAAACTTCAGAATGATTTCAGCATGGCTTTTCTATAAAGACGCACTTTCTGCTCCATTCAAAGACTAAATAGAAGTTAATTTCCTTTAATTCCCTCATGGTTAAGCTTTTACTTAACATATTATGTTTCAGATCCCCTTATCATTTTGTGCCATGAGTACACCATGGTATTTGCCTGCCTGACCACGCCATTATTTACTTTTATGATAGCTAAAATAGGAATACACATTTTTTTTCTATATTGTGAAATATTCGACAGTAATTCACTTCGATGGGCAACATTTAAAACAGCAGCCAGAGTAGAGTAGCGTGTCTCAGGACAGAAATTGAATAAAGGGCTGGGGCTCAGAGGTATTTACCCTGACAGCAATATTGCTGTGTTTCAGGCCCATATAAGAGATGGGTATGGGGTGGGTAGGTGGTCTTTATATCAAACATGTGGGTAATGAATCTGAAGCTATCAGATGGGCTTCTGGTTGTCTTAAGGTAGTGTCAACATTATACCATATGAGGAAATGATACCATTTAGATGAATGGGTAAATTTCTCAGCCTTTGTCATGGCTCCGCTATTTAGTGCTACATCTTAGATAACGTTTTAGCAGAAACTATGGCGTCAGGCTAATATTCAGCCTTAAGTACTCGACAGACAAGTCATTATACAGTACATCCCTGTGAAAGAGAACAGGACTGAGAACAGAGAAAATATGCAGAAATCTGTGAAGGAGTAGAGGGGAGGCTGGTAGAACATTAAGACAGAATTTGTTGAACATGTTGAATAACCGAAAAAGAGAGAGAAAGAATATGGGCATTTTGACCCATCTTGATGAGCAGAGTTTACCCCCATAAACCCTTTGGACCACACTTGTGTGTGTTTGCTTACTCACACACACACATACTGACGCCTGAAATACCAAAACAGCCCTGCAGTCATGTCCTACACAGCACTTGCATCTTATTTCTCAGCAGTCTTTCAGTGTGGACACAAGGGGAAAAACAGAAAACGTGAAAAATTTGTCACTTGAAACATAACTCTCCGTATCTACAGTCAGGTGCATACATATTTGGACAATGACACAATTTTTGTAATTTTGCCTCTGTACACCACCACAATGGATTTGAAATGAAGCAATCAGGATGTGGTTGAAGTGTAGACTTTCAGCTTTAATT
>JBBPCS010024288.1:0-24219 GCA_037974645.1 Hollardia meadi
GGCATACATTGTTAAATTGGTGCACAATACGACCAGGGATGTGATCTAAAAGGGTTACAAAGACATTTTTCATTTCATTTTTTTTTTCAGCTCGACTTTAATGCTAATTAGGAAATGTAGCATGTTATTATGTTAAAGCAGTGACTCCTAACCTTTTCTTTGAAAGATATACCTCCAGTCTGATAAACTGAAATTGGACGTTATTTATTAATTATAAAAAAAAATCAATATAATAGTGGATGTTACAATATTTTCATACAATTGAAATTAATTTAACTTAAGTTTGCATTCATACTACTACCACATGAAGTGGCAAAAGCTGGATGTTAGCTATAACATCTTCTAGCTGGCTAAATAGTTTTCACACACTCTTGCAATAACACCGACATTAATTGTTTTAGCTGATTCAAGTTTTTTGTCAAATTAGTTATGCTACTCTACAATCTCCCCAGTCCCCACACCCCCCCTGGCAGAAGTACCCTCAAGGGTACAAGTACCTCTGGTTGGAGATCACTGTCTGGAAATCACTTTAACTATGGTGGACATGGTAAAAATGACACATCATACGCGCTACACATCAGCATGGTGATGTTTATATGAAAGCACATAATGTGTCTAAATACAGCCTCACAGTCATTAGCATGGCTTTGACTCTGACTCTTTATAAATGACTTTGAAACAATAATTTGATTTTTTTTTCATTCCAGTACTCATAACAGATAGAAACCCTTACAATCCTCCTGAGGACCATCAGAACCTTAAAGCTCAGCTCTGTACAGATTTGGTGGATTCGACAGTTGTTTCAGAATCAAATAAATACTAAAGGAGTGGGATTTTGCCCTTCAATGACTAACGTGAATTTTGGTTTCAATAAAAGTTGAATCTTGTGTCATATTATTTCAAAACGTCCCAGAGCAAAAAGGCATACAAGAGACCTCTTTATTGAATTTATTAAGTTGTATTCAGACACTCAAAACTGATCAGCCCATCACTAGTAATGCTGTTTTACATCATTAAAATTCATTGATCTGTAAGAGAGACCACCAGTAAGGTTAATTATGCTACCTGCTTATAGCTGTAGGTTAGCAAGTCCAATACAGTCCGTCATATAAAATCGAAGGGCAGTCATTAATTAAAACATGATCAACACTGTGCAATGCAATAAAAGTTCCTTTCAAACATGACCATGGATCATTTCTGAGAAAAGTAACAAGACACCATAGAGGGATTTTGTTAATAACACTACATATACCTAAAAAGACCACCACTGCTTAACATTTGACCTGTTTGTGACAAGGTCTAAGATGAAAATTTTAAAAATAAAAAGCAGACCTATATTGAACTGTACAATTGTTCGGAATCTCTGGATAATTTCCTGGTGAGCTCATGAGATCTGCAAGCTATACTGAAGGAGGAAGAAGACAACATTGCACCCTATAACAACATTAGAGTATATATTTTTTTCCCCATAGACTTGTGACAATGGGTAGTAGTCCGATTTTCTGTTTGTGTGCCGTCTGAACTCTATTCTAAAAACAATCCCCCATTTGACTGAGATCACCCAAATTGATGCAGATTGACTACTGGCCTGAACAGAAACAGGGTGGATTAACAAAGACAAGAGTTTTAACACAGAACTAGCCGTATGTTCGAGTCTTTGCAAGACAACTCACAAAGCAGGAGGTTAACAGTCAAGTTTCCTGTTGACTTCTCTTATAGACTTGATGCAAACATGAAAGAATGTTAAAAGGTGAAGCTGAATTTAAAATTCTTGTCTCATGTTGGCCTGAAAGTGCTGGTACCTACTCGTTGTTCAATATGATGTATGGCAACGTGACAAGCCCATATCACTCTCCAGATGGTTGCACATAATGGGATGTGTATCGAGGTGGGTTGTCTTATGCAGTATACTCTCAAAAACAACTTTTTTGTGTATTTTCCAACTTTTCCAAACACTGGACAGTACCAAATTAATTTCCCCTACTTTCCATTAGGAGCCTTGGATGAAGATGTCTTCTTGTGTAACAGATGTTAGGAGGGAGAGATTCTTGGTTTGCAGTTCTTTCCTGGCACTGTCTAAATACCTTGATGCCTCGCGACAGACAGTACGAGAAGCCAGGCGTCTCAAGATGGGAACGATTTGGTTTTCTTCTGATTGTGAGCATAACTTAACCCGCAGACAAAGAGCATTACAAGCGACATCATTCGCATCCAGTTGACCCTGTGAAGTGACAAATGAGGCTACACCTTCTCATCAGCAAATCACACACGACACAATCACACATTCGCAGGCTTCTCGCTCGCTCATCTTTCTTAAATGGGGTTAGTCTTCCAACTGAATAAGAAATAAAAATGTGTTGTTTGTTTTTTTTAGGCGTTGTAGTGATACATGCATCCATTATACTGATATACACTTCTTAAAAAAAGTTAAAATAAAAAAGAGAACATGAACAAAAAAGGTATTAGAAATGCAGCTATACAGAGTCTTTTAGCTATTCCAGGGGAGTGAGGTTGACGGTCAGGTCTGACGTCAGAAAGCCAAGGAGCCCGATGTCCAGATGTTGTTCAGCTGAGGGGGAGGAGCAGAAGGGGGGATGTGTGTGTGGGGAGGATGAGGAGGAAGAGCTGGGTTAGTTACTGCAGCAGGTGCGGCTGGTGGGCTGAGCCGCCTCTGTCAGGTCCACCCCCCGGTTCCGCCCGCTGCTGGCTCCGGCCGCTTGAGGCTCGTTCTTGGGTAGCTTCTTTGCTGGAGTGACATGGCAACAAGATCAGTGATGATGTCACCATAAATAATCAGATCACCCCATCTATGATGACACCAAAAATACATTCTAGTAGCTTCAAACAAAATCCTCTTTGTTTGAGCTCCTAAATTCCATGTACAGTTTATTTATGGCTGTATATTACATGAATCCAGACACAAAATAAAAACAGAAATGAAAGGAGTAACACTTTAATATGCATACCCACACAGGTATTTTTTAAAGATTCAATATGAGATTATAGTGTAGTAATGGCGTTTTTGTTTTGGTAGCCGGGCTGACGCTGTGTATGCGTGTTAGTGCATGTGCGTCCCTCTCTCTGTTTTCAATATGGCGGCCTGGTAAGAAACTTTCTCATATTAAAGCTTTTATTAAACAGTACACATATTGGACCAGCACTGCCTTTTTTTACAGTTTGATCTATGTTTCGTGAACAGAGTGTGTTCAGTTTACTTTCTTTCTTTTTGTCTTCCTTCCAGCTTTATCGAGTGAACGACACACACATCTGTCTTGGTCCGACATGCTGGTGCTCTAGTGGGATATCTAGTGGTAGCAAATGTCGTACATATCAGGAAACGGAAGTGAATACATCTGTGTGAGTGAAGTGTGCGTCTGTAGGGGCAAATTTATCTGCACTCTATTGGACAAATAATCTGTGGGCAATGGTGTTTCTATACCTCAAACTACATTTTACATTGTGAGCTGACATGCCTTATTTTGCAAGAAATCTTTATGCTTTATGGTAGAAAACAGTGTGTTCTTCAAATGCAAAATGCAAGATGCTGCATCCCAGTTCAGGGGCCGCATTCTACAAAGGCTACTGTGTCCAAAAGGTTCTCAACCTTTTGTAACTTATGGTTAAGTACATTATGGGCTGCGACATTTAATTTCAACACACGATGGACTAACTGGTAAACAATCTACCAGCTTAATAATAGATATTGTACAACAAATTAGGTTCAATTCACCTGTAAACCTGTGAAACAAAACCCCTGACATTGCTCAAAGGCACTTCAACACTTTATTTATTTCACATGATAATTATTAAAGTCTTCATGTAGAGACGTTTAGAGAGTTAAAATATGAGAGACACTTACCGATGGCCATGAATATCTCATTCACGTTCATAGAGGTTTTTGCTGATGTTTCCATAAAAAGTAAGCTGTTATCATCTGCGTATGACTGTGCATCCTATAAAAGTGAAACCAACATATCAGGAAATAATGAGTTGAAATGACTTTAAGTACATCACAGTTTGCATGGACAAAACAACCACATGTGGATGAGGCACAGTTATGTCTCAAGTCGTAGACAGGCTCGAGACTAATCACACAGAGATTGTGTTATTCTGTCAACATGTGTCAGTTTATGAATGCTTTATGTAACGTCCAACAGACATGACACGCCACAGTTACTTAATAAGGATTTAAAGAACACAAACCTGGAAGTCCAGTGCTCTCTTGTTTGCAAGATCAGCCTTGTTCCCAGCCAGAGCTATTACAATATTTGGACTGGCTTGTCTCTGAAGCTCTTTAACCCAGTTCTTTGCCCGCACAAATGACTCCTGGCAAACAAAACAGGGAGGGGTGGGTGCGTGACTCAGTTAGTGAAAATAACAATAAGATCCATGTGATGGAAAGATGAGGACAGCAGGAGCCTTCACGTGATGTCTGGCAAGGCTTTTGCTAATCTTTTGATCAAGGTGCTGAATAGAGACTCACTAAAACAATGCTTTCCATGAGATGAAAGAAATAAAAAATGTCCTCAGCTCAGGTGGAGTAAAAGCAGCATTGCATGCAGTATGCTAAACTGTTGTGTAGAAGTTATACATTGCACGCAATATATATATACATTTTTACATGTGGGCTACTACATAACTGTTGTTTGAGTTATTAAGAGAAATGACTCCCTTTGTTCAAGACCTTGTATTTACAAGATCATCTACTGTAATAAAAATTATTTTAGCAAGTTGAGTTGAAGTGCCAGAAGGTCCTTCAATCCTTCAGTTAAGTTTAACAAAATTGATGACGTCTTTGTTATTGAGCAACGTTCATATTCGATAGTAATGTTGACATTAAACTCCGTCTATCTCCTCATGCTGTTTTTGTGACAAAGTGTTTACACAAACAAGCAAACAATGTAAATCTTTGAAGTACAATTTATAAATAGAAACTAACAAACTGAGCTACCGTTTTAATGGCAGCTGTTTTTTTCAATGTGAACAGTGGACTCTCACTGTTAATATACATACAGTCCATGTCCAATATGTTCTAATAAAATATCCAGCAGCACATACTGTTTACATTCATATGTTTGAGTATTGTAATGTGTAACCTATTTGGAGTCAAGAGACCTAAATACATATTAGGTTTATACACATTATCTACAAAACACTGTGTTGTTGAGTGATGACTCATTTCTTAACTTGTCAAGACACCATAATCAGGTTCTTTTTTTGGCTACTAAATTACTGATAGAAACCCCCCACTATCGCCTCATCACTGACAACACTGTTGAGTTCTTTTTTTGGCTTGACTTTACTAAATTACTGATAGAAACCCCCCACTATCGCCTCGTCACTGACAACACTGTTGAGTTCTTTTTTTGGCTTGACTTTACTAAATTACTGATAGAAACCCCCCACTATTGCCTCATCACTGACAACACTGTAGAGTTCTTTTTTTGGCTTGACTTTACTAAATTACTGATAGAAACCCCCCACTATCGCCTCATCACTGACAACAATGTTGATCCAACTATGGTAAGTGAAAGCAGAGCTGGTAAAAGCAACCACGGGACAGAAAACCTGGCACCTGACTCACCTCATTTGTTATATCATACACCACAATGGCTGCCTGGGCACCTCTGTAGTACATGGGAGCCAGACTGTGGTAGCGCTCCTGACCAGCTGTGTCCCAAATTTCAAACTTGACTGTTGTGTCGTCCAAACATACTGTCTGAGTCAGAAAGGCAGCTGCAGGGGCACAAAGCAGAGGAACCAATGTCAATTGGGCCTGTAGCTACTGAGCTACACAAAATGTGTTTCTGTGAAGGTAATAATTTAAGACCAATGCTGGAGACACACACGGGAGGATTATCTGGTTGACTTAGTCCACATTTGGAAAATGGGGCTTCCAATAATATCAAACATGGTTCATACTGAACACCCAAAATCTGAATGGGTGCTGAAGCATTAAGTAGAGTGGGATTCACATGTTATTTACTCTAAGCTTCACTGACAGCAATACTTTATTTATTTAGGAACATCCTGTTTACATTCAGTCAGGTACACATATTCACAACTGAAAGCTGCCCAGTACAACTTCACCTATGCCATTTTGGCAAACGTACCAGGTCACAAACCTTTAAGCCATCATTGTCCACTGACTGCATGTTTTCCGTTATGGATTTACACAATTCTTTTTATGATTTTTAGTCACTTTATTGTGCATATTGACAAACACTGATTGATACTGACCTTGGGACGTGTCTAATCGTCCAGTCTGAGTATATTTACTTTCTTAAAAGTCTATAGATGTTTTATTTATTTAATCTAAAGTGAGTCTGAAAATAGCAATACATATCTAGTAAGCAGAATGTTTGCCAAAGGGCAGTAAGTGCAAGATTATGTAGATAATAAGAGACTGCTTTAACCTCACGTAAGCTGCTGGAAATACCAGGAACTAAAGGCAATGTGGATATTGCACTTGCGATTTGGATAATATTTTGATCAATTGTTCAGCTCTATCTGGGATCTATACCTCTATTTGTTTGAACCCTTATGATGTAGATAGCCAATGCTTATTGCACTGAATGACTTATTGCAAGTCCTTTTGTAACAAGAAGGTAAGTAAAGTTATGTCAGGAATCAATCTTTGCATACAGTTTTGCAGGCCTGTTCACAGAAAAAAGCCACGACATGACCTACTGGAGACACATACCTCCGATTGTGCTCTCTTGGAATTCGTGAAACTGTCCCTTGACGAAACGAAGTACGAGACTTGACTTCCCCACAGCTGACTCTCCTAAAAGCACAAGTTTGAACTGGCAGATCTTGTTGCCTGCGTTTGGCCCATTGGGTCGTGTAGCTCCACCTCTACTTGCCATGTCACACTACACGGTCTCTTCGTCTAGATGCTGACGTACTGTGAAAAACTGTAGAAAATACCTGAGAGAAGAAAGCAAACTGTCACCATCACATAAAAATCTAAATAATTCAAAAATCTATGTCAGGAGATAATTTTCATTAAAATTAAAATTTACAGATTTGCTGTGTTTATTAGAAAATCGAGTGGTTTATTTGTCATTTTATTGTCTGCAACTATGAATTATGATTGCAACATGAAAAACACTGATTTCTTAAATGACTAAGCTGTAGCCTTTTCTAGCATACAGCAATTGGTACATAGCTATCTTGTAATTTAAGGCTAAATAAGACAAGTATTTTAGCTGTAGGTAAATGAGCCTAAAACATTAAGGCTACAGCACAGAGAAAATAAATACTGTACAATCACACCCTTTTTTAACAATTAGATTTTTGAGAAAAAAATATGCACAGGGCTTAATGGGGAAATAATACCACATAACTTTCTAACTATATATGTGCTGTTAACTATTTATACTATTGGAATACATGCTTTCAGAAATAGTCTATAAAGAGCTAAGTGATCTAGAAACAACAATGTTTAGGTGCAGATTGCTGCACTTTATATATAGAATGGTGAAATATTCAGAAATTTCAACATTATAGTTTTATGCTGTTGTTCAGACAATATTTCTTTTTAATTAAAACAAACAGTCTAAACTCAGATGGCAAAGTGTCACAGATGATAAATTATCATGGAGGGAAATTTATTGCAGTCAACTTCTGAGTTTGCACCGAGTCAAAAAGAGTTTCATTGCCAGACACACTTTCCTTCCTTACCAACAATAGATGGTTGCTTACCGTAACTACCTGAGCAAATATGTGTACAGGTAAGTCAAAAACATACCAGGGTTTGGCAGATAGTGTAATGAGGATACATTTTCCTCCTGATAGAAACACCAGTATTTTGGCAACTGGAGTCAAGCAAAGAACGCCTGAACTTCTGCTTACAAAGTTGCCAAAGTTTCCTACCTGTGTAACTTCAACTTCTAGAGATTAAAAAGGTTAGTGCAGCTTTGAAAATCTGCAACAACAAACCTCTGTCAACACCTGCTTTTCACAACAGGGATTGGTATGACACGGGTCTGGGCACATACGTGGGAACTTGTTCCAAGGTTAAGTTACAGTTTTCCATCTGCCAGTCTGGAGATTTGAGGTGAATAACAACACCAACCACATTAACCAGACAACAGATTCAAATTCTCTCCGTTGGTTAACGTTAGACATTCCTCATTACCACCAACGAAGCAAACACAGAGCAAAAATAATTACTGACAACTTTTTCCAAATCGCGTTACGACATACAGTTACCCACAAATAACCTGTTATGTTGTTGTTGACTGGCTCGAGTTAGCAGAGTAACGACTGCTAGCGTTAGCAACACAGCTAGTAAGTTCAGAATATCTAGCCCAAAACCAATCTCTGCCTGTAAGAAAGCATAATTTACACCGTATAACGTTAGTTTCAATTTGGTTAGTATCGTACACACCAAGCTTATACACACACAATATCTGAAATGTATATAACGTTTGAGAATGCCATGACACAGAGGATGCAGTTTTGGGTGTGTACAGCTAGTGACAGCTAGTTAACCTTAGCTGCATGACATTAATTTAGTGGACTGCCTTATCAATCAGTGAACTAAATAGAGACGCGAGTGTTTGTTATATTAAACCTAGGTTAACGTTTGTGTGTGAATGGTCTAAACATGAGAGCTGATCCGGATTCACCAGCCGAACAACGTTGACTTACTATGCTAACTAGCTTGGCCCTTCCAGTGTCGGCTAGCAACGTTAGCTAGCCAGATAATAGACACTGGGCTGGCTAACACAGTAAGCGAACGCTGTTTAGCCGTGGACGTATCGGGAGGAGCCCTCCGGTTAGCCATTAGCAAGCTTGCTTACGCTAATATTAGCTACTCACCCACCAATAAAACAAGCTAGTTAACGTGAACGGTGTCTCCAGGATAATATTTGTGGCTCTTCACAGTGTGTCGACTACCCAGCCAGCTACTGTAACGTTAGATTTCATATGGCTCCGCGATGTCCCTCTCCCACTTCTTTCAACTTCCCTTTTCGCATTGTACGAACGATGATGACAGATCGTATGACTGGAATTGACAATCCGCCTACGTATTGGTGCGACGGACCAATCATATGCTAGGATTAATTCCCAATTTACTGGTTCGTGCCTTTCCCCCAGAAATACAAGAACACACTGCAATAAAAGCCTATCAAGACTTTCAACGAGATTCTAGGCCGAAAAGAGGGAATTTGTTGTCATTTAAAAAGCTGTCTGTATTAAATATAAAGATTTACCAACACTTTTATTAGTCATATTTGCTATTATCAGTTTACATAATTAAGGCATACAAATATAATACATTAGCCCTTAGCATAGCTTCATTATTTTATGATAAGTATTTTACCCCGTAAACGGTACTTGGAAATGAACGGGACTGCTGTTGCTAAGCAACGGGACTCAAACAGGTGCATTACTCAGCGTCTGAAGAATTTGGTGCGGTTAGCTGGAAAGTTGTTAAAAACTTTTTTTTTTTACCAGGAACAGAAGACGTAAGCTTAAGATAAAAGATTGAGACAAAAAGTACTCGAGTTGCCTTTGTTGCTGCTACATGTGGAATTAAGATGAATATGACTGACGGGAATACCTCTTATCAGTTTACTGATAGAAGTCCAACCATACCGAGGGTACCGGTAAGTCAACTTTAGGATAGCTAGCTAACGTTGCGTTAGCTAACGTTGCGTTAGCTGGCGTACTCCTATTTGGCTATATTGAGTCTAAATCTATAGTCTAAAGTTGTGAGGCGTTTGTTTTGGCGGATACTGTATGCAGAAAACTGTTTTCTTCTCCCCCTTTAAACGCCAGGCTGGGAAACTAATACCTGTAGGGGACAGGGCTAAGACGTGCTTACAAGAAGTGGCAAGGGTAAGTCCAGTTTTTTTTGTGTGTGATCATTTTGAAAGTAGGATTTAGTTAGATGCTTAGTATCTAAGGAGAGCTTTGCTGTATATGCAAATCAGTTTTATCTCTGGGTGTTTTGGCACAACTGAAAGTGTTAATATACACCTATGGGCACGTCCCATAGATGCTACAATCAGATTTGGATCTGGGGCATTGTAAGGCCAGGTAGAGACTTTAAGCTGTTACGTTCCTCGGGCTGTTCCTGAGCAGTTTTTGTGGTGTGGCAGTGGTAGCACCTGGTGGGGTCATCGGGGTGTGCCGGTGCCATGGGGTGTGTGCTTGATCTGCAAGGGTGTTTGGGTGGATGGTTTGTGTCAATTGGCATCCACATGAATGCCAAGGTCCAGGGTTTCCCAGCAGAATATTGACCTGTAGAGAGATGATCAATGTTATTCATTTCAATTGTCAGTGGTTTTAATGTTGTGGCTGATCGGTGTAATTTGAAGCAGCAGACAGACTTAAAAAAAAATGAAGGTTCACTCTCTGATATGACATATAAACATATTTACTTTTCAGCCCCCCACCCCACCGGTGGTAAGGAAATTCCGCAACAGTATCCAACCAGAGTCAGGAGCCATCAGAGTGCACCAAGGGAAGGCAAATGATCCAGATGTTGCCAGCACCCTTGTTCATGGCATCAGCACCAAAGCATCCCTTACTGTGAGAACCACACATGAGAACACACATCTTCTGGTGGGTTAAATGGGACAATAAGATGGGTTTTTACTACCCCGGATTTGGTGGGTTGATATATTTTTATAGCACTGACAGTCAATTGTTTATTAATCAGGTTGGTGATGAGACTTATGTCTTGCCTAAATTGTGGAACAAAATGTCTTAATTCTTCATGCTGCTGATTAATTACTTTCTGTAATGCCTCTTTTATGATGTGTCATTTTTAACTAATAGATCCATTTAAGAAAAATGGCAGTTTTACTGTAGTAAGTTCTTAATTTTTATGTGATTCCAACAGGGTAGAAGCTTGCTAAATCCTCCCCAAAAGACCCTGTTCCAAGGGAAGTTACAAGAGCTCAGTGAAGCAGTGTATGCCTCAAGTCAAAAAGCACCGGTGGGCAGGTCCCACGATCAGCTTGTTAGACTTCCCACCTGGTGTAACGACAAAACTACGTATGGTGTTAAAACAGTTAAAGGTATGTGCATTGTCAAATAAGGTCATGGCTAATGCTATTAAAAAAAGACGTAAATAGGCTTAAGTTTGGTTAGACACAAATGAATGAAAATGAACATGCAAATATTTATCTACCTTTGTAGAAGAAAGTCAGCCTTGTATTATGTTCATGGTACAACAAATTTATACTAAATTTTTTGGTTTTTATAGTAAGAGTAGTAGTAGGATTTGATTTACTGAAATTGTAAGACTCCTCTCTTTTGAATGTCTCACATTCCTTTTTGCCCAGGATTGAATGTGCGTGAGCTTATTAACCCTTCAAAAACAGCTGAGGAGGTGGAGAGGGAAGCTCAGGAGGGACACAAGGCCTACATCCACACCCACAATGCCTACTTTGTTGGTAAGAAGGATGGAAAAATATGTATCATGCATAAGGCCTTTACTGTTACAACCAATATTCTATCAGTCTATCCATCAATCATGTAGCCTTGCATCAACAGACAAACTCGCAAATGTGAATTATTCTGGAAGCTCTCAGTTAATTTTCAATTTCCAAGTGATATTAACAACGGCACAGACCAAAATGTCTCTGGACACAATTGGATCAGAGTGGTGATTAACCAGTATCTGTATGATTAATAAGTACAAAGACTGGTTCCCAGTCGATCAATGTTGTTGGTCATTATGAAATGTGAGGTTTGCGTTTCACCGCAATAAAATCCCCTTGCTGTACTCCAGGTGAGCAGATTGACAGGAAGTACAACTGGAGTCACTACAGTAAAGACAGCAGATTTGGAATACTCACACCTCATTTCAACGACGGCCGTAATGTTGGCAAAACTCTCCACTGGCTGGGGGAAACACAGAAGTAAGTACTGCAGTAAGTGGGCTCAAGTGTTTTGTTATTAATAACAGTATGCTCTATGCAAATACAGTGTATATATATATATATATATATATATATATTGCTATTGTGCCATAGGTTTTATAATCCAAAGGCTGTTTGGAAAAGATCTGGGAACAGGGAAAAGATGGCGCTACAACTTGGCAAGATGAATAATGTGTAAGTTCCTGGTCACATTCCTATGACCAGTTCTGTGACTTCTGCATATACTTAACTAATTTATGTTTAACTTCATTCTCACATTAATCCCATCTTTTCAGGAGAGGAAATGCTTGGAATATTCCACCAGAGCACACCTTTGGAGTTCTCTTGCCGCCAGATGAATTTGGTAGAGTTTGTTATATGTTGTGTCCTGAAAAACACACACTGGGGCTTTTTTACTCAAGTCATCAGACATTTTGTTTGCTTCCTGCGCAGGTGTTGGAGACATAATCCACTCCACTGAGCCGGGCCAGTATGTGAGAGGCAAAGACCGACAGCGCAGTCTGGTCAACGCAGTGCGACACCACCTGAAGAAGGTCAACTTCCACAACTTCCCCTCCCTGCTGCAGGCGTTCAGGCATTATGACAAGGTACGATTAGAATCACTACAGGCTCTGTGGCAATTTGACAGCACGTTGCTGACCTTCAATCCGCTGAGTATTTAACTCATCACATTAAATGTAACACAAAAAAATCGAGGACTATTCAATGAAATCAGAACACAGTCATTTTTACCTGTCATCGCAGGAAAAACACAGGTGTAATGAGTGACATTTCTAAATGCTGCTTTACATTTAGGCAGCTGTTATTGATGTTATTGGTTACACCTGTGTTTGACAAGTCAAAATGTCTCCTGTGAGCAAAGGCCAGCCGCAGTATTTGAGATAAGGCCGGGGATGTGACACTGGTGTTAAGACACGTAATAAAGTAACAATACTGTTTCGATTTCTGTCACAGTTTCACACAAAACATACTGCAGTTGTTGAGACTTTCCTTGTGCATCTGCTTTTGTGAATCACTAGAAAGGCAAAGGAATGATTGACAAAGAGGACCTGCAGGCAGTGTGTCGTCAGTTCCAGCTGGGTGTGAGCGGGCCGGTTCTGGATGACCTGATGGACTACTGTGACACAGACAAGGACGGACTAATCAACTTCCTGGAGTTTGCTAACTTTCTCAACTGGAAGGACAAGATGCCCATCAACACTCGAGAGCAGTGCATTATGACGAATGGTAAGTTAAATGGATTGTAATGTGTCAGTTTAGTCACTAAGGTGCTATCCAATTATTGTAACCTTAAAGTGAGCATGCTTTTGGAGAATGGCTGTGCTTCACATTCATATTTTTGTGCTTTAATTTCCCCTCATGTCTCAGGAACTGAATTATAAATGTTTTCAAGTCATGAGAGTTAACATGACTCAGTTAAAGTTTTAGGGTGATGCAGAGGTTACGTGCGGAGGCTCAACTCTATTCGTTTTGTCTCTTGCAGAGCGTCAGACCAGCACGGCTCCAGCCAACATAGAAAGGAAGCCTTCGTCAGAAGCTGCACAGCTTCCTGCCTCTCAGGCCTTGATTAAACCTGAGGACTTGGAGCCTGTTGAGCCAGGAAGCTCATTGAAGACCGTCAGGACCCTGAGACGACCCAGGGCAGTCCCAGACCACTTCATGGCCTCGTCCTCCATCATTGGGCTCAGTGATGGGTCATTTACATCAAGTAAGTCCAAAATAGAGATATGTGGTGATAAGTGTGCTGTGCACAAGATAAGCATATACACATGACCACACAGTGCTACATGTGTGTACTGTAGAAAATGAAAGACAAAATTGTTGTGCCACTATTTGACTATCTCTTCCTCATTTGAAACCAACACTGAGCGATTTGTGGGTGACAACAGAGCCAGAATGTGCACAGTACAGAAAAGGGGGGAGGCCAAGGGTTAAATAACAAAGAGCAGCAGGCACTCTGCGTTACACTGACATCCTAATTACATTCATAACTACACAAGCACGACATATTTGAGTCTCACTGTCTTATATTGTCATACTGTCTTAAATGAGTCATAATTGCATTAATTAATGCATGCTTAAATTTCTTCTGGAGCACCTCATGCGTGTTTTTTTTCGCAATACACACCTATTTGAGGACATAATTTGCTTTTGAATGATATGTAATAATTTTACAACTGCTACAATCTCCTAAATATCCTTACTCAATAAGTGGTCTCTCTTTACACAGGCAGCCGCACCTACGGGATCCCGTCTGTGCGCTCCGACCTTCCAGCTCCACGCATAAAGAGAGTCAGTGACACTAACAACTACGGGGATACATCCACGGCTCGAGCTCTTCTACATCCATCAGTTCATGCCTTTCATGGTGTTCATGAAGAACACTTTTTCTGTCCTCGCACCAAGAAGGAGGTATGCACAAGATCTGTATAGATCTATAGATCTAATAATGACTGAATGTAAACATTTAACTGAAACAAAACACGCTTTAACAATACAAGTTAGCTTTACTTGTAACTTCTTGTTGGAAAAGATTTGTTGTGTTTCCTGTCTTGGTTGGTAGCGATGACGGCATATTTTGCTGAACGTCTTCATATACAGACCACTTCCATATAAGTGACGTTGTGTTGCCAGAGAGAGTGAGAGAGACAGCAGAGTGATTGGTAAATAAAAGGTAAAAGGGATAGACCCACGGGACAGGCAACCATGGCGACTGCTATTCAGGGTTTGTATGTCCATGAAAAACCTGGAAAGGTCATGGACTTTAAAAATGGTTGTGGAAAATAGTGTCATCAATATTTGAATGCAGTTCGACGAATAGCAGTTATCACCATGACTGTGTATATTTTTGATTTACACAATGGTAGAGAAGACATGTTCTCTCAGGTATGATGATCACAGGTTAGGTTTGCAGGTTACAGTAGTACAGTAGTACTATGATATGTATGTATATATATTTTTGACATGCTTGTTCATGAAAGTTGGTTAAAGTCATAGAAATGTCATGGAAAACTTATTAGCCAAAATGTGTATGAACCCTGGCTATCTTTGAAATATAATTATCTACACTTGGTGCCACCCAACATATTCTTTCATGTTATTTCTACTGTTTCTGGTTCTTACAGCGTAAATTTAACAGTATTTCACACTAACAAACACAATATTCCATAATTTTTAGACACTTTTGTCCAAAGCAACTTACAATATATAATATGTGCATCTATTCTCTCTGACATTGGAAAGTTAGAATCCCTCCAGTCTTCCATCCCATACAATACATTTTAAAAAATAACCTGTCCATCCTGTTTTGAGCTCTATTACATATTCGAAAGCTTCTTTTTAAAATGTAGTTCGCTTGTGAAAAATATGGTATGAGACTTTGTTAACCTGGAGAAGCCCTGCAGAGTCAACACTCCATTCTCTGTGGTCCCTCTCTGCCGGTCTCTTTTATCCTTTTCTATTTGTTGTTTATCTGTTTTCTTTCAACTTTAGTCAAGGAAAAGTTGATTGAACTTTTTCCACCTTTTCCACCACCAGCCTGTTTCATAATCATTCAGTTCTTTTTCCAGATTGGTCATTGTAAGTCTCCCGCTGTTGCAGCGTGGCCTCAGTGCAGTTAGATCAAAGTTAAAGTGAAAGACATCAATCTTACAGTTATAACTTGACCTTGTTTGAGTGAAATAGGTTTTTTGATACTCACACTTTTCACCCTCTTCTTCACAGATTGCAGAAATCTTCAGGAATGTGGGTGTGAATATTTCTGAGGAGACGTTCGAGGAAGCCTGGAAGCTCGCATCTATGAAGCATCCGGCAGGGGAGGTTTGTGTCGAGGCTTTCCGTAACATACTCAAGGAAATAAAAGCAATGTAACACTAAAAATGTTTTAACCAGCAGTGTTTCCTCATTACAGACAATATTTCTGTCTGAATCTCCGCTGTCTGGTGAAAACTTTGTAGGTCCAAGATGTTTTAGTTTGATGGGAGCGCATTTCTGACATAATGAAGAAGAATGAATTCCTGCATCCTAAAATGTCTGACAATTTCTTTCAGGCCACATAGGAGTAAACAATCATCTGAAGTGCACGCTAGTTGTGCTGTTCACATGACGACCATAAGACAAAAACCTGTTTCGTACACTACCATTCTCAGTAACCTCAAAGTCAAGTAAAGATGTTTTACAGAGTAACAAACAGGCATTTCTGATGCAAGTCACAATCTGTATTTTTAGCAATATCCAACTTTTTGTCATTACATTGTTGTTCATATGTATCCGTTATTGGGGATCTGAACTAACAAACTCAGTTTTTAGCTTTGGTTTCTGCATTAACATGTGTTAAAGCAGAATGTTAAATTTTAATCTTGTTTTGTGCCTGGTCGATTTAAGCTGGTAGGTACAGCATATTTATTTGAGAAAAACATCCTCTGCACAAAATTTCTTTGTCCCGTTACATATCCTATTGCTATTCTGCTATTCTATTCAACTGACGCAACCTTTTTTATTTCACACATAATTATCATGATTGCGGTTTTGAATCTGTTGAAACAATAATTATAGAAAGGGAACACGCAAAAATGAATCTTTCTATTGGCTGACATGGAACTAATGTGTTTCATCGTACGAGCCTTTATCTGAGCATCCTCATGACCTATTTTTTTTGGGATTATAGTCTTTTGGAGTGTTGCTGTTCCTGTTATGTCATGAATACACTGGAAGCCACGTGGCAGTTCCTGTCACAGCAAGTTATGTGAAGAAATATACTGTACTTGCAACACAATTGTCGATATATGGACCAAACTGTACCTTCAAGCTGTATCCCTATTACTGGGAACAGCAACTTGTCTGATGGAGTATTACATGCAGTGTTTGAAGTAGTCATTAATGCATCATGGAGCATATTTTACACCAATAAATACACTTTGTCTTCACTGTTTTGAGAATTCCTCCAAGAGGACAAACCTGCCAGGTGGATTTTCTATTTAGATATAAAACAAACCTCTATGATACCAACCAGGTTCATATTTTCTGACCCAGCAGGGGGGATATACACATGCATGGAAATGACTGAAACCAATTGGTGGTACAAAGCAGAATGTTAGCAATGCTTGCTGGGATTAATTGGGATCTGAGATAGTTTTAAGTAGTTTCAGTCTTAACTTGTTTTGACTTAATATATCTTTATTCTGGCCTGAACACTGAGACTGAGAATACTGAGAATCTTCTGCATGTAAAACCTAATGGAATATAAAGTAAGTGAGTTTTGGTATTATTATATCTCCCTGCACAACAAGAAATATACATTCATTTTAAAAGGCCTTGTATTGCTCTCAAGTCTAAGGATTAAATAGCCAAGAAAAGACAGACACAATATTAATACCACCACAAATTAAGATAAACATGTCAGCAAAAAAAGACATTTTTTCCCTATTACATGTCAACTTATAGAGAATCAATTTCTATGTTAACATGAAAAATAGAATTTCATGCACAGAAACAGCTCATTAGTCATGACAATATGTTATCTTTTGTTGGTGCACCTAAGCTGCTGTGAAACGGTTAAATCTTTAGTGGATTGTTTTCGACTCAGCCGCTGTGACTGAAAGACTGGAGTAAATACTGAGAGGTACCTTCTCCGTACTTTATCATTTGTTCTGTCAGAATATTAGATTTGATTTCCAAGCATATTTATCTTGTAATTGTATTAATCAACCTTAAAATGGGAGTCTGACAGAGACACCACAATTAATTTATGGCTTCCTGGAGCTGAGACACATGTAGACATACATACAGACATGCCGACTGTCAAAGCAGTATGAGGAATTGTTTGCAATCTGTTTCGCTAACAAGATTAATCAAACAGGTTGGCATGCAGCCTTCGACTGATCCAGTCAGAACATTACAAAACAGGAAAAGAACTAATGAAAAACCATTAGCTTTTTGTATATTCACCACTTGCTTTTGTTTTCTTGTTAATTTCCATTAAACTGAGTGATGCACAGGCGTGGTAAATTGTTTAATGTGCTCTCACCATATCCATGAGCATATTGACATATGCTAAGCTAACCGCACTCATTTAATCTCATTACGACTCTGCGAGATGCTCCACTGGAACCAAAAAACCCCCCACGCAAACTTCCACAGACCACATATTACTATGCAGCAAAAATTAGAATAATCCTCAGCGTACTTCATTATGCATGAATTAGCGGCCGCTAATGATGGAATCCTCTGTCAGATATGTTGTCAAATTTAATAATATTACAAAAAAGCTCTAACAAAATGGGATGACATGCAGCATTGAAGAGCCTGTCAGACGTGATGTTTCTGACAAGTGACATGTTTCTGGCAATGACCGCCGGCTGAGACGCAGGCTGCATTTGAGTAGAATTTTTCAGTCTTGCTCGCGGCGATGCAACAGAACTATTTTCACTCACAAGACTTGTGTTGTGATCTCTTTTTGAAAACACTTTGACAACCACGTACCAGAACATGCGCACCCTCCTGCTTACTATGGAAAATGGATTAACTTGTTTCCTGTTGCTTATCTCAAGCACCACAACACCAATATATCAGGTCCCTTATATGTCTCATGAATTATGTAGAGAATTCAGGTTTAATGCTAATGCAGAGTTGGAAAAACTGTTGCAAATTTAGGTAAAGAACTTATTGGAGGGTCTTTTTTATTTTCCATTATATTATCATATTATTACCGCCGCCAAGGAGGTTATGCTTTCAGTGCCATTTATTTGTTTGTTAGGAATTTTTCAATCTCTTTCTTTAACATTGCGAGATAGGGCTTTTTTTGTTGTTGCCATTTTCATTCATTTTCCATGGAATAATGCATGGATCCTGATTTAAAAAAAACAAAAAAAATCAGCCGTATTTAGAGGGCTGGTATCTATGAATGTGTCCAGTTTAGTGTGGATCCAAATAAAAATCCTGATCTAGCAGATTTAAACGTGTTTTCATAGGGGGTTAGTTTTTCCTGGCTGCTGTATGGTAACAAACAGCTTTAGAAACCTGCAACTAGCACAAATGTGTAGCTAAGTTAATATGGATTCAGTAAGGTACAAACAGAGTGTCACCTTGCTGTAGTTGGTGCTAAGGCTTAATAAGAGGGCTGTTGGGACTTGGCGGAGGTATGCGCTCTACTGAGTGCCATTTTTTAAAATATTATTTACCCTGAATTTATTCTTTATTTCATTCTAATAAATATAAAAACTAATAATGTTGACAGTTACATCAAAAAGACAATTTACATTTGTGCCATGGTTCCAAAAGATGCATTTTGCTTGGGTCAAAAGTTCAGTTTGGTGCTATGAAACAATCAAAACAATTTATTGATGCAACGTACTGGTTTTAAAAAACAACAACCTCAGAGTTCAGTTTCACAGTTCAGTCTTGACCCTGGAAATAGTGGTTTCACAAATAATAATTATAATAACAACAACATGAAAAAAAACAACAAGTTCAACTTGACAGCTGGAACTTTCAGCTGCTTCTTCCTCAGTGGGGTAGAGTCTTTCTGGTTGTCAAAGCGTTATTTTCCTGAGGCCGGTGTAGTTTTTGGTCCAGTGGGAATACTGCGTATTTACTCGTATTTACTCTGTTTTATGAACTGCAACAGCATGACAAGGCTTCTTTTCGCCCAAGTCACCAACAGTTAAAAAAATTGTTCAAAGTTGGGTAAAAAGCTGCACTTGTTAACTGTCACTTTAAAGGCATCTGAGGGTCTGAGGACTTCAAGTAGGAAGGTGGGTTCAGTTATAAAGTTCGGAGGTCTTCAGTTGTCTGCACAGCTTCTGGTTCGGGGGTCCTGTTTCTTGTGATCCTCATTGACAGTTAATCTACTCAACAATCATTCTTCTGTTTGCTGTGCTCCAGTTTCAGGTTGTCTTTTGCGGATAAGTAAATCCAGCCAGTCACCATCACGTTCTTTGTGTCCCGTTGACCGACAAATGGCCTTGCAGTGTCAAGTCAAATCACTCAGCTGCTTTCCAATGCCAGCGCCAAACAGTCGTGACCGTCCCGTCAGGAGAGGCTCCCCTCGTCAGCTCCCTCTGGAACCTGAGAACAAAGCAGACATGTTTAACAGGAGTTATGATAGTTTACTCTCATTTTGTACACATTATAATACATTTTATACATCCCAGACTGATATAAATAATGCATTCTGTGCTTACTCGATGGAAAATCCAGAGGGGCTGCAGGGGAGCATCTGAAATTCTTCTTAGTAGTTTAAGTGTATTTAAAGTCCTGGAGGAGAAGGTGGATTGACTAACACTCAACTCAAACTAAGTTCTGCTTCTCATCTCACCTTGAAACAATGAGCTTACTTATCCTGCGAAACTGCCTGTTTGCTAGCCTTGGGGATAACATTTGAAGTGTAACAGGCTTTGTCAGAGGGGATTCCAAGACCTGAAACAATAGGAAAGAGAATCTGGCTAACTAGATAGGTGGGCATTAGGTAGAATAGCCACACCATGAGGTCCAACTAACCGGATTACTGATAGGAAATGAAAAGAGGCTTTGACTGTTTCATGTACTGGGAGTGAAATTATTCCCACGTTCTGTTAGAAATCATATCAGTGGTTCTTTAGACCCGAATCACAACAGTTGAAGAGATGCAGCAACAGCATTTCACATAATCAGAACGGTCAAAAACATTGCTGGAATGGGTGAACATTTCAATTAAGAGCCACAACAATGCTGCAAATTTTGCACCTGGTGTGTGAGATGGAGCTTTGGCACTGCTGACAACAGTGTTGAGTTTGAAGGTCGAAGAGTGCTTTTTGTTCTCTCACAGGATAAAAGCGTGTTTTCCAACATCAGATGTTCCGTTTGCTCACATGCTGTATGTGAAGCAATTTGCTGGATACGTAAAATCTAATTTTTTGACATTTTCTTTGTGCAAACTAGACGATGACTGACAAGAGTTGAGATAAATTTGCTAAGTGCTCCTAATAAGGCGACGAGCCGTGCATTTAATTCCCCTCCTTCCACGTTGAACCTTTTGCTCCTGGAGGTTTTACATTAATCTGACGGCATTCGTTTCAGACTTGCGCCGTAACACGAACACGGACATGTTAGTAGATCCGGTCGACCCAGAAAGATTGCTTTTGTGACTCTTACTTTAAAGTGACTTTGGTGCTTATTCAAATATAAGACCGACATGTTAAATTTCCATCATGTTTATTTACAGGATGCATGTCTGAAAGGGAGAAGCTACTAAGTCAATACTTGTGTGTCTATTAGTGATATTAACGATAAAATATTTGGAAAGTTTGCAGCTATGCCTCAGTCTGAACTTGCACATGTATTACAGTGAACACAGTCACACGATTGTCTTTTTCTATCAATATTTCTTACTTTAAAGTGCATCAGTGCCATTTTCACCATTCCCCCCAAAATGAGGCATTAAATATTAGATGAACTCTCATCCACCCACACATGACATTCGGAGCATTTCTCCAACATGAGCCTTTCCATGTATATCTAAAAGACATTGAACCCTCCACCATCAGCTGTGGCTCTGTTACCCACCCAACAAAAACAGACATGCCATATGATGGAGAGCCTGCAGGTAACTTTGAGCCATTGCCAACATAAAATAATCTTTCTCAGTGAATATTTGTACCTCTTTAAATTGTGATTCTCTGTGAGAGAAATAAACCAAATTTTGGCGCATAACGTCAGAGCAAATTAATGATCAAAAATGAGCTTTAAGCAAAAATAGTCGACTCACACTGCATGAAATAGATTTGAACATATCAAAGCTGAATGAGGGAACATTTAACTGTAATCCATAGTTTTGGACGCACTGGCATGTTTGTGACAAGCTTACTCGTAGACTGCTGTCACTTTTCTTTTGTGGACGGCCATCTCCACTACGGGTGACTTTGAAGATCTTTGTGCCCTCGGGGTCATCAGGGCCTTCGTGTGTTTTTAGGAGCCAAAACCTCATGACGATGAAGCAGAACTTCTTACCTGCGAGATAACTTCAGTGAGAGAGCACGGACAGTTTTTCATGAATGCTAACTGCTTCAATGCTAACTTGCCAGCACAGCAGTTAAACTGTGTTGTTTTGGCTGTGAAAGACTGCACACGTATTCTATCATCTGAAATGACAAAAGAGACCATCAAAACAAAAAATCCTAACAGGGATTATTTATCCTTATTCCCACAAACTAACTACTTTTGGTTGTTAGACCCTTGCAGTGAATTTAGAGGATTTATTACATTGTTGTACTGTGAAATCGTTTTGAGACTTTAACAGGCAATGGGCAACTTTTCTTTTTGCTTTGAGTTGAATATATCTCCAGTTTGTGTGTGCATGATGCATTACCTCACTGGACACTATCCCCACTAGCCTGTGGTATCTGCCACTGGACATCGAGTTGGAGACATGGACCAAAGCCTGGGA
Organism: Hollardia meadi; assembly: GCA_037974645.1. Classification (NCBI taxonomy): domain Eukaryota; kingdom Metazoa; phylum Chordata; class Actinopteri; order Tetraodontiformes; family Triacanthodidae; genus Hollardia; species Hollardia meadi. The sequence continues at coordinate 22,327 of JBBPCS010024288.1, forward strand.
TGGATGAGGAACGACAAGGTGATTTATGGGAACCGTTGCCTTTGTCTTAAAGCAGGTAAATAGTGACGCTGAAGGTCATTTGTGACACTGGAAACAGCAGTCAAGAAAACATTCACTTAGAGGTTCAAATTTCTAATTTTTTACTCCTACTTTAAGGCCATGGACCGCTCAGCAAAAAACAAACAAACAAACAAACAAACCCAGGAAAACTGCTGATGAACATTGCACTGAAAGCAGCTACTAAACAGACCTTAAGGTGCGGCTGCTTTGTTTGATATTGAGTTAAATATACTAAAATTGCATTTTGTGCGATACAGTTGCTGTTAAGATGCATGAACTTACATTTTTGGGCCGTTTTTATTAATAGATTTTTTTTAAAACTAAAACTGTGTTAGTCTTGTAATTCCTCCCTTCTAGATTCTAGATAGAAATCCGGTTTTTCGTGTTTCATTTACACCTTAACAGTCTGAGGGAAGCTTTCAAATCATTTTCCACATAAACTGAGAAAATAAACAGAACTGTTTTGGAGATTCGAGGCCTTTTATCTAAATCATAAAGAGAACTGTTACCCAGCTGTTAACTGCTGATGCAGTGGGAGTTTGTATAAAGCCTTTTGGCACTTTACTTGCTTTACTCCTTTACTTTACAGAGTCGGTGTCTACCTCAAAGTACAGATTGATGAGATACATGATGACTTTACACCGGATCCATATGATCGGGTCCGGGACCACTGAGATAGCGGCCTGCCCGTCGGAGTTCCCCGGCGGCCCATCGGCTCCAGGCTGTGGGCTGAACAGTCTGTGTTTCTGCCTAGCACGGCCTCCGCCCCTGTGCTCCGGGCTCCCCGCTGAAAGGACGCTCAGGACGAACACACAACTCCGCCCACCTGGTCCCTGCGGGTCGGGCCCCGCTTCCAGGCGCGGACACCGGGCGAGCACGCCGCGAGGCCGCCGAGCTCCCGGCATGCAGAGAGGCTGGTGATGGGCTGCATTGGAACGAGGAGGACGCAGCGCTACAGGCGGCGTGTGAACCAGACACCGCTGCCACCGTTGGCTTTGGTAACCTTATGCACCTCACCCCATGCTGTACCCATAATCCCTGTCGTGCTAACGACACACACACACACACGCACGCACACAGACACACACACACACACACACACGACTGCTGCCTTCAAGAGCAGTTGGAAACGCGGGAACAATCAAATGGAGCGCTCAAAGTAGGGCCAAACTGGTTTCCTCTGTGCAGGATGTTAACAGTGTTTCCGTCTCTGGATTGTTCTGCTGCTGATTTTTTTTTATTATTAATTGCTATATTTTTATTGAAGTTTCTATAGATTTTTTTTCTGAATATATTGCATATGGATTTAATGTCTTTGACTAACAGATTGCTGCTTATTGCTTCAACTTCAAAGCTGGAAAATGGATGATGTGAAGTTAGGGGATAGGAGGAAGTATTGAGGTCAAATGTTAAAATGTAGATTTGACATAACAAATGCAAACAAGTAAAAAACAAATGGCAGCTCTGAGAAGACGTCGCATATTCATATTAAAAAGTCCAAAATGAAATCAAACAAAAGCTTTCAAGGGACGATATTTGTACTGATTTTCTCTCTTACAAGGAGCACTTAAAAGCAGCAAAGTGGTTTTACTGACAGAATCCAGTAGAGGGAGATAAATATCCATTTATCTGCCTCGTGTCGTGTGTTTACAATGTGGGAAAACTAAAAAAAAAAAAAAAACTTTCAGTGAGCGTGTCGTGCATGTAGCCTATTATTATCACAGTAAAAGAGAACATAAAAGCCAGTGAAAGTGTCTGCGCACGCACGCACACACACACACACACACACACACACACACACACACACACACACACACACACACACACACACAC
>JBBPCS010024315.1:0-24216 GCA_037974645.1 Hollardia meadi
ACACACACACACACACACACACACACACACACACACACACACACACACACACACGCACACACACACACACACACACAAATCTCTTATATGATGTCACTGAAAACTAAAGGAATAAGAAAACACTTTGGCAGCTGGACAGAAATTTTAAAAAAAAATGGCTCAAACACTGCCCAGCATGCACAGCCACACAAATGATTTCAGGTCATTTGAATGGTAACCAAACTTGCAAAGTAAGCATCCACTCACTGTCTGTCTATATTATGCAACCCATGCAAAACATCAGGGGCATTCACATGATCTTTTAGATCTCTTTTCTCCAGCTTATTGACCAGTGTTGTGTAACAGGAAGGAGAAAACTCAAACACAAAGATAGACTTTATTCTGCTTCCAACTTCCACATATAAACACGACTCGGTTTTAAAGTAGGACTGATAAAATTGGAATTTATTTGCAGTTCGGAAAAGCTGCTCACCTCTCAAGTTCACATTAACTTGTTTCAGTAATCTCGGTGTGGACTGGGCCGGCCAGAAGAGAGGTCTCACTAAATCACATGGTTGCAACATTTACTCACTCATGCACTTAGCCGGCTTCAGGCTTCAGGCTTCAGGCTTCAGGCGTGTGTGTGTGTGTGTGTGTGAGGTGGGGGTGTGTTATAGAGTGGAGAAAGAGAGAGAGAGAGAGAGAGAGAGAGAGAGAGAGAGAGAGAGAGAGATGCTGCCCCTGTACACCTGAGAAGACAAATTAAAAACAGAGCGGAGATAAAGAATTTGTCAGCATGGCGGGACAGTTTCACATCTAACAGGAAATCTCCTTCAGTCATCAACAAGGTAAAAACACACATCTGTGCACCTTAAAGCTGTTTCATATCATATAGAAACTGCAGAAACTGTTCTTGTTAGTTTATGTGCTCGACATCAGAACACACATTTGCCTAAGAGCAGATCAACTCATTTGTTTGTGTGTATTCGTTTGGTTTACAACTTTCCATTATACTCATTAAACTTATAAAACGCTAAAGTCCGGGACTTATTCCTTTAGTCGTCTCTGCTGTTTTCACTGTCCTACATTCAGCTGCAACAATCAGTCAATTAATATGAAACTATTTTAACCTTTAAGGTAATTTTCTTAAAGCAAAAATGCCAAAATTTGATGGTTCTAGGTTTTCAAATGTGAGAATTTGCTGCTTTTTCTGATCTTATATGATATTGAATTGAATGTTTTTGGACTGTTTGAGGGACAATATAAGACATTTCATGATGTCATCTTCAGCTAAAGGAAATTGTGATAGACATTTTAATTCATACAAATGATTTATTGATTTATTGAAAACATATCTGTGGCTACAAGATGGAAACAGGCACTCATTGTCTGACATTAAACAATAGAAAATTGAATCATATGACGAGACATTAAGCTGTGCGTTGGAGATATGTTATGACATGATCTCAGGTCACTTCAGCTGATGTCATTGTTTGCCTGCATGTTGATTGAGCAGCTGACGTGAGAATAATAAACTGTCCTGAATTCAAGAAGTTAATGAAGCTGAAACAGTCAGAATTGTTATCAGCACAAAGAAAAGTCAGCTTCAGTGACTTCTGTGTCTCCTAAACAGATTAGATACACTTGACCTGATGCTAATTCACATTTTTATGAACATCAGGAAAATAACAGCTCAGGGGCTCTTCATCAACTCATTCAACTTTGCTGCTACGGGTCAACAGTGAAGTTGGCACGGGCGATGAAACCTGAGAATCTAATGAACCGTCGGCTCAATTATGAGGGCGGCACAGCGCTCGGTGCCCTTGGAGCCTCCTCTGTCTCTCTCCAGCTCAAACATTGTGCTGTGGAAAGACTTTACAGCTGGTTAGTGATTTCCAAATGTGGCCACGGTGTTCCCTCTCCTGCTGTGATCTCTGAGGCTTTGCCGAGCAGCTCACCCACACATGACAGAATGCATGGTAACTTATTAAAGAGAGCTATGGAGGGCCTCCTTTATGTCAACAGGGCCTTTTGTCTCAAAGGTCACATCTAAGTCAAACATGGAAATACTAAAAGAAATATGTGTGCATAATGTACCGCTATGTCCTCTGACTTCACGCGGTGTGAAAGTGCTGCTCAGGCCCTCCGAGTTACGTTTCCCCTGCAGAAACTGCTCGATGAAAAGTCAACAATGCTATGTAAATGCTATGTAAACATCTGTTATAGAGGAACCTGTCTTTTGTGAAAGACGAAACGCATCCACGTTGCTAAATTCAGCTGGAAAAGGAGGGGAATTGACTTTGGATTTAGCGCGTGAATCTAAAAATCTAAGTATAGCATCAAAGAAACAGAAGTAAACAGAAGTAAAGCTCATAAAAGCTCATCTTGGTCAGAAACACTATCTGTGATCTGAGTGTCTGTTAAAAACTAGGTCAGAAATAAGTGTTAGCCACGCTGGGCCAAGACGTAACTTTAGATCCAGACTAATGGAACAAAACGGCTCAAATGGAAAAAATGTTCCTCTTTACAATTACAATTCGAAACCCTGTAACAGCATTAAATCAAAAAAAAAAAAATCTAGTCAGTTGTTTCCTCTTCTCTGAACTTTGGCACTACTTGTTTGTGCCAGGTGCCTGACATCACATGCTTCAGATAAGAGTAAGATGAGTGTGTCTGCAGAGGGCATGGACTGTGTATTTGCATAGGTGCTCCATGATAAAAATGACAACACCAGCGGAGGATTTGTGTGGTTATTTACTCTCTGTCGGCCCTCATGAAGTAGAAACAATAGTGTTTGTGAAAGTCATACGTCACAATTACAAAAAACAAGATTTGAAACACAAGAATTAAAGGAGATCCTTTAAAAGCTGCATCTGAACGACAATAAACATCACAGTTTTGCCTTTGTCGGACATTTAACAGTGGAGATACGGATGAGGAAACAAGGGTTCTGCAGCCATAATCAAACTGATATGCAGTTATATTGTGTGTGCTTTTATTTGGTTAGTGACTAATGTTGAAATTATCATTTTTCCATTAATGGATGAATGTTTGGTCTATTAAAAAAGGTTATGTCAGACCAACAGTCCACAACGCAATAATATTTAATTTAATAAGTGCAAGAAAAGCAGCAATTTTTCACATTTTTGGCATTTATGCTTAAAAAATAACTAAAACAAGGCCCAACAGCCCTCTTATTTAAGCCTTAGCACCAACTGCAGCAACTGGTGACTCTTACTGAATCTATATTAGCTTAGCTACACATTGGTGCTAGTTGCAGGTGTCTATTTGTTAGTGTACAGCAGCCAGGAAAAGACCACCTCCCTATGGAAACACATTTAAATCCACTAGATCTGGATTTTTATTTGGATCCGCACTAAACTGTACACACTCATAGATACCAGCCCTCTAAATATGCCTGATTTAAAAAAAAAAAAATCAAGATCCATGGATTATTCCCTGGAAAATTAATGAAAATGTTGAAAAATCTCGCAATGTTAAAGAAAGAGATGAAAAAAACTTCCTGGATCCGCGCCTAAATTTAATGGGTTCTTTCTTGGCCTATGCCCCATCCTTCCACCGAGCTCCGTGGAAATCCATTTGGCAGTTTTTGCGTAATCAAACCAACCAATAAATGGACACGGGTGAAAACATAACCTCCTTGGCGAAGGTAATGATTAACCGATTATCAAAATAGCTGCTGATCATCCTGGTCATTCCTGACTTTAGAAATAGTAGTTTGACAAAAAAAAAAAAAGTAAATAAAAATAGGTGAATAATCTTAAATCGAGGTATACGTGCGAGCTTTTTCCAGAGCTTCAGAGCAAACTGTACAAACTGTAAACTGTTTATTAGACATTAACAGTAAGAGTTTTTGTTTGTGTCTTATGAGTATTGCCGGACCTGTTTATGAGTGATATTCTAAACATCATGTCATAAACCTTTTTATGAGACACTTGACACGATCCAAATAGAGTCAGTATTTGTTCTATAAGGAAGGTATTTTAGCACGATGACTACCAGGAAACAGAGCGACAAAAGCTGCGGGGAATAAGTGACTACATGCGGCCATAAATTTGAATTACTGTAGATGAAATTCACCTTGCTGTTATGTAACTCCTGGTTCAGCATTAAAACAACAGCTTTCCTCTTCATCGGTCAGAAGCCTTTTTTTCAGATCAGATCACCTGGGAGCGACAGAGGATACTCTTCAGATGCTGATGATTAATTTATCATCTGAGGGCAGAGTGTCAGGTGTCCCACTAGATTACTCACGGAGATGCGCAACAGATGAGAAGAAGCCATCCATGGTTACTGTCCGCATGTGGACGAATACAGCGTTATTTCTGTTGACCTGCTGATCAATAAAGCATCATGTTCAGTAATAATCAATATAAATCTACAGCCCAAATCACGAATGTATAAAAGCCTAATTTACAGCTCATTACAGTTACGTTTGTGGTCGGTGGTGCAAAGTTACGGTACATTTACTCTCTCTTCCGCATATAAGTAATGCTGAGGTACTTTACTTGAGTATTTCCATTTCATGCAACTTTGTACTTCTAGTCCACTACATTTATTTGACAGTTTTAGTTACTAATTACTTTACAAATTAGGATTTCACTTAAAAAAACTATAAAAAAGCAAACCAAAAAACATAAATATGGCGTATTGCTTTATACAAAACACTAAATATTAAAATCAACGCACCAGTAATTGAGTAATCCACAACGAATACTTTTACTTTAACACTTTAAGTACATAATTACTGATAATAATACTTGAATGTTAACACTTTAAATGCATTAGTTTTACACTGTGGTACTTTTACACAAGTAAACGATCTGAATCTTGACTATGCTGGTTGTGTTATAGGGCTTAGGGCACAAACAGGTCAGGAAATGGACGACAGCCAGGATTTTTTAGAAATACTGAGGCCAAAAGTCCAAATTCCGCTCACACTTAAGAAATGTTTGACTAACCAACGAGTCTGTGAAACTTTCAGAATTTTAAAAATGATTTTATGTCTAGTTTTATTCATTTATTTAAATAGTGACGTTGGAAACTGTAGTTTGATAAACTCAAAAAAACGTAACTTTGTAGTTGCCTCAAATTGTCTTGTCAAATTCAGTTAACTTAAAATTTTAAGGCAGCCCGGACGCTAACTTTTTAAAGTTAAAACAACTAGTTCTTTTTGGTTTTGTTTTACAGTGTATGGTAATTATCCCGAGCTTTTACATTTTATGGCTGTCATGAAGGTTCAGTTGTGATCGTACATGGGGCGAGGTGGTAACCCTCGTCTTTGTTCAAAAATACCTTCTGCCGTTGGATTTGAATTTTCTTTGGTGGATTCATTTAAAAGACAGAAGATGGAAGTAATCTTATTTTTAAAGGTGGAATTCTGCATAAATTAAGTGTAAAATTGGTAAATGTAGACCCCTTTTCCTTGGTTATGATGTGCAGTTGTGGACAATGTTAAATAAAGTTTAATATTTGTTGGATGTTGGCTCTTCACATAAACTGTGTTTTTAGTCATTTTTTTTTTAGCTCTCTACATGATGGTTTACAGACAGGATGGTTCTGGTGAGGAAATCCTTTTGTTTAAAATACATATTTTGGTTTGTGGTCATTCAAATAGCTTATCAGTCTAAAAAATATCAGAATCAGCCACAAATTCTGCAGAGGACATCACCTATATGCACCTCGGGTGCGTTCAGGATGGCAATTTGATCCCTTTATTGTCCCAACAAGTTTTAAGGAGGCAGTTATCTGAACTGTGTTGGCACAATAAAGTTGCAAACTGAGGAGGAACTTCCTCAAACTACTGCTGTACTTGCATTTAACTTACCTTAAGATGTTGATGTCGTACGGCTTCGTATTGCTGCCACGCCAGAAAAAGAAACACGGATCAGCATCACGTTATAATGTGAAAAGTTAATAGTTATGACAAGTTGTTTTTCACAAATGTTTTCACATTATTATTATCATGTTATAACAAGAAACCTTTGGGTACCACTTTACAATACTTATAAAAGATGGTTTATAATTAGGTTATTAATTGAAAACACTTCCTGCTTACTTATTAAAATTTATGACTGACTAAGAAGCCTCATTGTAAAGTTTAAAACAAGATAAACAATATTGTCAACGCCTTAGTGTGTGAATCTGGTCATTTGATGTGCCAATGAAAGTTTTTGACTATTACGATCTTAAAGATATTAAAATGGCAGTAACTTGTTAACATATATCGGATAAAGCAGGTATATGCTGGCTGGTGGAGAAGAACCAGATCTGAGGCTTAACAGTACAGATTTGGCAAGCAACGGGTCACTGCTGCCCTTAATATTTATTAATAATAATAACAATAACAATAATTTTTATTATTACAGTTTATTAATGCTTTAGAGTGTTAACAAGCTAATAAATAAACTAATTATTGACCATTTATAAATACTTTATAAGGGTAATTTTACTGTATCAAGTGTGGTTGTAATTTTATTTTAGTTATACTGGTCTTAATGTCTTTTTAATTGACTTTATTAATTCAATTTATTTTATTCTCATTTTACCTACTTTGACTGGTTTTTAATGCTTGTGTTAAGCATTTTGTAACGTTGTTAAGAAAGGTGCTACATAAATAAAGTGTATTATTATCATTTATCTTGTCATAAAACATTTCTGTAATGTCATTTATTGTAAGAAAACGTTTCTCATTTTAACGTGATAAGTTGGTCTCGGTATGTGTTTGTGAACTGGCATTTGGCTTCTTAGTGTACGCATACTTATCACAAAATCATCCATCAGTTTAAATGAGCTATATTCCTCAATTTACCTGCATCTTTTCCGAGTTTCACATTATAACAATATAAGTTACAAACGTTTTATGCTATTCCATAAAATGTTCCAGTGTTATAACAAAAGAAAAGTATATTTTTATAACTAAATATCTTGTTATGACAAAAAATATTTTAATTTTTATACTGATATAATGATACTGATCTATTTTTCTTTTTCTGGCTTGGCAGCAATGAGCTTCCGTAATGCCAGGTGTAAATATAACCACAGGTTCTCCACAGTCCTTAGTATGTGCTTTGTGCTCCTCAGGTCAGTCCTCCGGTCTCTGTTGGTGCCATGGCCGACCCAAGCTGGTGGAAGCTGACCTTCTTGCGCAAGAAGAAATCTGAATCCAAGGTTCTGTATGAGATCCCAGCTGAGTATGGCAGTAACACCGGAAACAAAGAGCACTCGAGCAATAATCACCCTCCAGACCATATGGACAGCCAGTTCAACGCCAGGCTGGAGAAGATTGTAGATAAATCTGCCACCAAGGGCCGCCACGTCAAGGTCTCCCACTCAGGACGCTTCAAGGAAAAGAAGAAGGTCCGCGCCACGCTGAGCGAGAACCCAAATCTGTTCGCGGAGCACAACCTCAGTGACGAGAACCATTAAAAAAAGACTGAAAAATAGCACAAAAACTTACACCAAAATGCACATTCTTGATCACTAATGTGTCATATGTCAGTGTCACATTTAGAAAAGCTTAGATGAAGGATAAAATATAGCAAAGCACAACCATGTGGCATGTGCGAGGTGGATAAACGCTTGTTTTCAGGCACCACACCCAGGCAGACACTTTAACCAGTGGACTCACACCAACACAAATAACTGGTATCAGCAGACAACCATTAGACAAAGTGCTGGAGACATTTTTACTGTCTCGTCTTTGACGAATGATCTGAAGAAAAAGAAAATCTGCCTGACCTCATGCAAACATCCTTATGAATGAAGAGTAACATTGTTGTAAATTAAGTGTTTATTATTATTATTATTATTATTATGGATATAAAGGTTTGGAATTAAAACCTCCTTTTCAAAAAATAAAATAAAATGTCTTACGCAATCAATGCAAGTGTCTGTAAATTTTTATTAGCCTTCATTTTTGTGACCAAAGCAAATAGAAACTTTTAAATATTGTGGATACACAGACTAAAAAATGGAATCCTGAAGCAAACAAATTGCATTTTGTTTTTAATAAATGCTTCAAGATGAGTAAATATATCAAGAGTACTTTGCATTTGTGCAGTATGTCACAACTGTTTGAACATGTAGATCAATGGTTTGAGCGACTCAGCGCGTTAATCTTGGTTTTAGGTTACAGAGGTAAGTTTTTTCACCCGAGCGTGTGAGTGTGCATGGGGATAGTAAGCAGACACTGACATCTGATACAGCGCCGTGCTTCCAGTACATTTTGTAATATAGTATTACGTAAGTTCCCAGACCCACTGCAGATATGTCAAAAAAATATTCACTAATCGGCTGGTGGTGGGAAAGTAAGTAAAATTATGAATACACTGTAAAAATACAAGTAAAAGTCCTGCATTTCTTACAGTAAATAAAAATATATAAGTATCAGGGAAATGTACTTTATGTATTCACAGTAAATATACTCATATTTAATACATAATACTATATATTATATCATTAGATTGTTATTCCCCATGTATTCATGTAAAAACAGTATTTTACTGTAGCTGGTTGAGGTGGAGCTCATTTTGAGCCATTTTGTATCGGGCTGCAACTAATGATTATTTTCATTATGGAATAATGTGATTATTGTTGTTTGTAAATTTGTAAATATTCTGGGAAATGTCCAGAAGTCCAAAGTGACACCTTCACAGTTCTTGTTTTGTCAAACCAACAGTCGAAACTTCAACATTATTTTAAAAATAAATAAATAAATAAATAATTCAAATAACTTGAAGGAAAAGCAACAATTATTTACATTTGTGAAGCTGGAATCAAATTTTTTTTTTATTTGAATGATTATCAAAATAGTTGGCAGCTAGTTCAATCGACTAATTGATTTATCAACTTCTCATTTTAGCTGCACTTTTACTATTGAACAAAGATATTTTTTAGCTTTTAAAATGTGTAAAGTACACAGTATAAATATTAAGTATCATATTTCCCTCCCACTGGAGTAGAAGTTATTGTATTTAAATTTAGTACTTGACTAAATGTTCTTAGTTACATTCCACCACTGTGCTGAGGTTGATTTTGAGTCCACAAGTTATTCTGCTTTATTGATCTTTGATGTTTGCAGGCGCTGTGCTGCCGACATCTGCTGGCCAAACATGCGCCAAGTCCTCAGTTACAAATTAAACTTTATTACAGGCTCTGATCCACAGTGAATTCAAGTCAAAATAACATTCAGTAAACAACAATCACATTCTCAAACATTACAAGACGTACATGACACACGTGGTCGTTGGCACAATGCAAATCATCAGCTCGTTCAATCTCATTATTAAAACGGAGGGAGAGCTGATCGCTGACCTCAATGCTAAAACTGAACATTCTAACATCAGAAAATCAGACTTCAGGTGTTGAAATAGGTTTGAGTGCACAGGTGTACCTAATAAACACTGAGTGGTTTTAAATGGATCAATACTTTAAATAACTGCTTATAAACTCAACACACCTGAACTCAAACAACCATCTCAGAACTTTGTCTCTATTTTCCCTTTAATAAGTAAAAAAAAAAAAAAATTATACACTTTACTTCTGGTAAACTCTCCTGGAGCTTATAAGGAAATCGCAGATCTGTAAAATCCAGTATTACTGATTATTTCAACATTCAAAATGGACAAAATGAAGCTGCATTAATGGACAACAGTTACGAGTGTTCTGATTACAAGTAGTACGGGTTGTGCTTCTTAAGACATAAGACACAGTTTCTATGAATAACCAACTTTACTGTCAATCATTATTTAGAAAGAGTTTGCTCTCCCGTGTCGGTCAGTACACCACACTTACACACAACCCCTTTTCTTTTCATAATGCATGAAAAATGTTCATTCAGGTTGTGTCACACCTCTGGAAAAACTGTGAAAATGTGTACCGACATGGTCCAAAGACAACACAGTGGCGTTTGGCTTGTTGATATAAATCCTACACACAGTAGCACCTATTAAATCCACACCAGATGGTTCATCACTACCTATAGATGAGCATCAACTGAGGTAAAGTTGCAGAATATTTTATCAATGATGAGGTCAAATTCTAGATGAGATTTCCTTCCCCGACAGTCTGTGGAGGTGCTTCTCATGGGGACAGCCGCTGGTACACCCAGCCTCCCTCTGCAGCGCGCTGAAACTCTCCCGGCTCCGGCTCTCCGTCCTTGGGCTTGGTGAAGATGATGCGGTCGTGAAGCCTGTTGGTCTGACCCTGCCAGAACTCGATCAGGTAAGGCTTGACGATGTAGCCGCCCCTGTTAACAAAGGACAGTTGGAATATTAAAAAAAAAACTTATTTGCTTTCTTGCTTAGAGTTAAATGAGAAGATTTACACCTCTTTTTATATCTGTACTGGAGTCATTTGTAGTATTTTGAAGAAAAATCACAATCCTGAAATGAAAAATTTTATTTGAGCAAACTAAAAATCTGTGTTTTCCTCAAATATAACGCCATATATACTGCATCTTGTTTGTTTCGTCCATACAAGTGCAAAACAGACAATTCAGCATTTTACGGGAGCAGTTACTTCCTGGAGTATCCACTAGTTGTTTTCTTGCAAACTAAAATAGTTAAAAATGCCAATTTTTGTTGTTGTTACTCTTCGGGTTTCGTAAGGACAGGGCCAGGCTAGCCGTTTCCCCCTGTTTCTAGTCTTTATGCGAAGCTAAGCTAACAGACAAATGAGAGTAGCACTGATCTACATTTCCCAAAATGTAGATCAGTGCTGCTTTTAATATGACTTGTGGAATCTTGCGAGGAAAATATACTTAAGTTATCCACTTAAGTTTAGTTTGCTTTAAGGTAAAGAACAAAAAGAAATGCTCACCAATAATCTGGCATAGGCACCTGTGTGTCCTTGTACTTCTCCTCCAGCTCTGCATTTTTCTGTCTTAGATACTAAAAGAAAAAAACACAGTGAAACTCATGTCTTTAACACTTATGTATGGTGGCCCAGAGCGCTCAGTGCCCTGCAACTTAAGAAAACAATATGCAAATACACAAACCCACTGCAAATAGACACTAGAAAACACATTATAGAAATGTGTGAGGACACTAAGTGCTTGGACACGCTTGTTGTTGCTACGGTTTGTGACTTGTGTATCAGCTGTTCATGTTTATGTTATGGACTGACATTGTGCTATTGCTCAAAATGACTATTTCATGCATTGCAATCTTTTTTTTTTTTACTATGATGACGAAGGAATGGCCCGCCCTCGCCTGTCTCTGATTGGTTTACTTTGATATTATGCTAACCCTAACCAATCATCACTCCTCATGTCTAAACCTTATCAAGTATTAGCCAATCAGAGGTCATTCCTTCGCCGTCTTAGGAAAAGAAAAGTGGTGTACGGTGAGGACCCACCCAGGTTCAATAACTTCATGAGTCACACTGTGGCAACAATAGGCGTGTCCAAGCTGTGTTCAGCACTAAAGTGCCCTCTGGACACACTTCCGTTGTTGTTTTCTGTATTTGCAGCATTTTTCTCTAATGTGTTGTGTCGTTAGCAGCGTGTTTGTGTGTTTGGTAGTGCTTTAAGTGTTCGCAGCGCATGTGCTGTCAAACTGATGAAGATGAGCTCTCTCGGCCACCGTACTTACGTATTACCTACATAACACAGCGTCGTTTTTTTGCTCTTACATCTCTGTTAGGGACCGGAGTGCTTTGTCGGCTCACGACAGCCCCGATCTGGCTGCTCTTTGGTCGGGAGTGGAAGTAGTCACTGGAGCTCTGGAAGGGGATTCGCTCCACGTTGCCCTCAATACGAATCTGAATATTAAAAGTAAAATTAATAAACATTTACTGTGCATAAATCAATTAAAAATATTACCATTACTATATGCTGACCTGTCTGTTAAGTGGTTCCCAGTAGAAGACCAGAGATGCATATGGATTACTCTCCTGTGGACAGAGGACAGATCAGACGAGGTGACATCAGTAAAAAAAAAAAAAAAGCACTAACTACTGAAAATGTAATGTTTCCATCATTGACCTTCATCATTAACAACTTCATACTCAAGCTGCACAGAGTAAAGGAGCTGAATTACAAACACATGGGGCAATAACATTATCAATAACTGATCACATACATATATAAACTGAGCTCCACAAAATAAAATAAAAACCTAACATTAAAAAAACTAGACTGACAATAAAAAGATCATCCTAACTGACACCGACAGATCAAACAAGTCGACTATTCCAACTAGAGCTGCGACTAAAAGTTATATAATTATCGATTGATCTTTCAGTTATTTTCTTGAATAATTGATTCATCTTTTAGTCCAAAAAATATCAGAATATTGTAAAAAAAAAAAAGTTCCAAGAGCCCAAGCTCAAGTTGTTATTTGTTCCAAACAACAGTCCAAACCCCCAATATTTTTGGTTTGACAGTCACTTTTTTTAGGGGGTTTTAAGGTCACATGAGGCCAATAAGAGCCTGGATGGTTCATGTAAGACAGTTAGAGAGAAAATGAGTGACTCACCAGCTCTGAACCCTTTCGGCTCTCGTAGTTAGTGAAAAACCGAAAACCTTCGTTGCCGTAACCTTTCAGGAGGACCATACGAGCAGATGGGCGTCCATCTCTGTCCAGGCAGAAATAGGGCTGAGATTAGACTGTGAAAAGCTGAAAATAAATCATTTATTTGTGCGTTACCTACTTGGTGGCAGTGGCAATGCACATAGCATTGGCCTCTCCAATTTCAGGGCACTTTGTGGCTTGATCAAACCAGTTTCCAAACTGTTTGATTGGGTCCAAAGATACAAGCTGGCTCTCCTCAAAGCACTGTGAACAAAATACACAATAATATATGACTGCAGTGAGAAACAGGCACTAATACTAATACTATCTAGGGTTTGTTTTAGCTTTTAGCTAGTCAAATTGAAGGTGTGAAACATCTTGGAAGCATGAAAACACAATATTAGTAGTATTTAAATATAATAGTATTTGTAGCTACATCTCATATCGGACAATCATCATAACCTTGCAGTTACACAGATCGGGCAGTGGATTAGGTTTTAAATCTGAATATATTACACACTGAAACAGGTAACTCACTGTTCTTTGAATGCAACTCACCTCCTCGTCGCCTTTGTAGTTCTTCCTCATGTCACTCAGGTCCATGTTTGTACGGTCACTCGTTGATTTCCGGTAGAAATTCTGTGCAAAAGCGCTCAGTCGTCCCACTGTCAACGAGGCATGAGACGGACGACTTGTATTAAATATACCGATGTGCCTGAATAAATTCGTACTGAGTATGCGCCTCATACTTGTCAAACTGACGCTGACGTAACCGCCCCCCCCCCCACCCCGACCTTTACGTAAAATATTACGCAAACGTGCAAACGTGTACCAGAACTGGACTAAATGTTTAAATAAAACAACCGTTTGGATGAAAATAGAATATCTTTTTAATATTTTGACTTTGTTTGAGAATTATTAAAAACATCGACTTTTAAAACCACACATCGATACATTATGCTGCATTCAAGTCATATCTGGTAAAACGAGTAGAAATCCCCTTTGACGAATTCCACTTATCTGTATCCATGGATGTTACGTCCCAGTTAAAAAGATAATAAACCGCTTTTCTGTCTGACATTTGAAATATATGCAATTCGGCGAAAAATAATTAACGGTAAAGTAAAGTTAAGTGTCAACAACTCGGTGGTAAAATGGCCGCAAAACCTTCACAGCTGGCAGTTATGTCTAAACAAAATCCGACATTAACATCGATACAACCGATACAGCTATTCACAAATTATTATATTGCTTTTTTGTATCTGCGTTCACTTTGTGTCTAATATACAAACATGTAACACGATAAAAAAAAAAAAATAATTGTTGAAATCGATTGATTTCAACAATTGTCTTTCTGCCGACATGTCTGTGAATGCAGCATTCGCGCTGTCGTCACTTCCGGAATCACGTTTTCCTGTTAAACATGGCGGCGACCTTGTGTGTAAAATTACTACCGAAACAGGGTAATGTAGAGCCAATACTGCATTTCTCTCAGTAGCAAGTTAGCACTCTTTTGCCTGTTTTTCTAAACTTAGCTAAAGCTAGCAGTGTTAACTAGGCTAAACAGTAAAACAGCTTATCAGATAGGCATAAGGTGTTTAGTTGGCTGGTGTTAGCATAGCAACCTTAGCTGAGCGTTAGCAGGTGTTTAACAGACTTTGTGCCTTTCAGGATGGCTTCCCCTGACACAGAGTGTTCGGCACGGCTCCAAGGCTGTGACTCGCCACAGGAAACCGATGCACATCCTCAAACAGAAGCTCATGGCTGTTACAAAGTACATTCCTCCTGCACGGGTTGTTCCTCCAGGCGCGTATCCATCCCAAATCAAAAAAGTCCAGAAGGTAGCTAACATTCATCCCAGTCTCATCCATTCTCTGACATGATTTTAAAAAAAAAAAAAAAATCATTTCTCTGTTGCCCTTATGCCATTTAGGCCAATTGTTTCCAGAGCTGTACATCATGTGTACGCTACATGGCCAAAAAACATTAGTCATGTATGACTGGTGAACATTTTATTCCTAAAGTATAGGTAAAAACTATAGCTATTAGCCTCCTCTCTTCTGGTTTCAGGCTTTCCACCAGATCTTGGAACCTGGCTGCAGAGATTTCAGCCAAAAGAGCGCTAATGTATATTTTTGCCTTATAGTGGATGTGTATGTTTTTGTATCGTGATATTGACTATATGCTATAAATTCAGTTACTCCACACTGTATTTTAGGTAGACTGAGACACCAACCTGTAGTTTGATCAGGATTTACAGTCAGCTGTGCCCTTCTCTCCTAATAAGTCAATCTGTGTGGAATAATTTGTTTTGGCATAATAACTTGGAAAATGTACGCATTTGTAGATGGGGTTTGGTATCATTCATTTTCTGCTGCTGACTTAAAAGTTTCTGGAGCACACACATCAAATGTCTGGCCGTAGTCGTAAAAACTTAGGTGTCACATCAGCATTGATATAGAAACATTTTAAAATATCTTTAGATAAAAACATTGCCATCGTCTTAAACCTCAAGTATTAATCAGAACAGCAGACACACTATGGGTGATAATAGATTTCAAGGAGGGACCATCTTCTTTGTTCTTGTTTTAAACCATATGTTTGTAGCTTTACTGACTCCACTTATGTTCCCCTTCACTGTGAGCTAAACTCTTCTTTTTTATCCAACCAGGAAAGTCCTCTGATGCTAGTCATGAAGAGGGACTTGGAGAAGGTGTTCCAGGACTGTAAGATGATCGCTGTGGTCCAGAACAACGCCAGTAATGCTGAAGACATGATGATTCTCAAGCACAGGCTTCATAAACATGGCATCACCGTCAAGTTCTTCCCCAACCAGGTAATGCTAAAATTTTTATCTTCAATACTGTTAAATACTGTCGCTTTGGCTCAGCCACCGTCCTGATGGTTTGGCAACCTGGGAATGAGACTTAACAATCAACTGTCATTCTCCAGAATGATCTATTTCACCTTTACTTCCTTTATTCAATAGCAGACAGTAGAGAGATGAAGGGAGACAAAGTTAAGGAATGGCACTTAACAAAGCTCGCAGGCCGGCAACTGGGACTGGTTAAACCCTTGGCCACCACGGCACCCCAGTCTTGCATTTTTATTGCTGTTTTAAAACTTTACCATTTAACCTGTAGCTGGTTACTAGTTTTTGTTTTGTTTATTAAAGGATATTACACACAATTTATTCTTAATCATCTGCATCATCTCGATAGCTACTGCATATTAGTAAAATCTAAAGGTTAAACTTAAAGTTTGGAGAGTAAACTAATCTTTAATCATGCTCTTTTTTCAGGTGATGCGGTCGTTCCTGAATGAAAGCGTGTACCGCAACATGGCTCCTCTGTTCATCGGTCCTACAGTTCTGTTTGTCAGTAAAGAGCCAAAGGCGAAGGAGATGCTGACGACCCTGAGGGCCAGCTCGCAGATGACACTCATGGGTACGTTTATCTTCTGTGCCTGCAAGGAGGAACTTTGCACCACATGGTGCCTCAGCAACTTACAAATTGATTTACACAAATGTGGTAGATAACGGCTGTGGATCAAGAAACACCTTTGTTCATCCTGATCTGGCATTTTTGGCCTAAAACAATTATTTTTAACATTAACAATGTTGTGAAAACTTCTAGAAATATGACTTCATTTCATAATATTTGTGTTTAATAAGTGAAAAAAGTGAAACATTTTGAAGTGAAAGAACTGATGAGGGTTTAGAGACCACAACTTGAATAATAATGTTGTTGTTTTATAATATAAAGCAATATTGGCCCACTGATGACCCAGGTACACAACTTACTAAACGAAACAAACTAAACTCCACACTTTTGAGAAACTTCAGCCAATTAATGTTTGGTAAATTAACTTAGTCTTTATTATTTGACAAAATGTTTTTAAAAAGTCAAATTTTTCAGTCAATCAGTTAATTTACTAATTGTTTCAGTCTGTTAGAGTAACATGAAAAACAGATGTGACAGTAGGAGATTTTCTTCATTGCTCACCTCTCAACAGGAGCCTGTATAGACGACACCTTGCTGAGTGCAAAGGGGGTGGTGAGCTACTCCAAACTCCCGTCAGTTACTGTCGTCCAGGGCGAACTGGTCAGCGGGCTAACGATGCTCACCTCCCACACAGCCTCCATGCTGCAGCGCCACCCGGCCCGCCTGTCTGCGCTGCTCCAGCAGTACGTCAAACAGCAGAGCGCGGACGACGGCACAGAGGAAGCCACGTAGAGCTTCGGAGGAATTCATTGGGACTGTTGCCTCGCAGATTTCCAGCTGCTTGGAACGACGAAGGAGTGTCGGGTTGGATGCATACTTTAGAATTTATTATAATTCAGCACAAATTTCCAGGCAAATTTTAAAGAAAAGAAGTCTGCAAAAAAAAAAAAAGATCTTAAAAAATCTGAGTGGAGTTGGAGCTAACTTCAGCTAAATCCTACAATATGCATCCACCCTAAAGTGCACCGTGGCTACTGTGAATGAAGTAGTCTACAGACTGTTTCAGTGCACCTCACTCTGTTAATGGAAGACTTGGATGGACAGTGTAGCAAATATGTCAAACAGTTTCTTTATGTATGGATATAGTCACATATACATAAACTATGCCAACAAAATCTGTTGCTCAGTCTCAGTTTTTGGATTTGTGACTTGCAGGTTTTTGAGTGTTGAATGCATAATATTCACATTTGATTTTCCCAGTTGATACAGTAGAGTACCAGCTGGAGTGGCAGCGTTGTTGTAAAGCATAAGTGGCATCATGAAAACCACCCCAGCTAAAATAAACAGAGTGGTCACAGATCCTGATACGTTAATCTGCAGATTACAGCATGTTAATCTGGGTCAGTTAGTCTATAATGGCCTGCCTTTCTGCAAGAGATTCTCACACTCCAAAGCAAAGGACGGAATGTCCAAATGTCTTCAAACATCTTGATTCCCAAAACCAAATTACAGATCTATATCAATTTAATATCTATGAGTTGGATATTTATCTGAAAAGACACCTGCAACATTTATAAATTGAATAATAGTGACAAATGAAGGGTAAATTAGGACCTGCAGTGAATGATCGACAAATAAGAACCTTTATCAACAAATATTGATGTTTTTCAGGAAAGCATCAGCACATTTTAGACCACACCTTCCGCTTAACATACCATAAAAATTCCATATTTAAAATCCCACGCTTGAAAATGAGTAAACTCGGTGTGTAGAGCGAGTGGAGGTTGGCTAGTTTTACCCTCCACCACATCCCCGCTAGACACTCGGTGTAATTCCAGCTAATGCGGATAATGCCCAAGACACATTGCGCACGGCGCGCGCTGCCCACGACGCACAGCTCTCCTTGGATTTGGGGCGAGCTCGCGTGTCACTCACCGGGAGAGAGGGCACGGCCGGCGAGATTAGAATTAGTGACTATCTTTGGAGATAACATGTAGTTTGACTTCTTTTCCTGTTGAAGTGGGTTTCGATGGAAGTACGTTTATTATTATTTTTCGTCGACGTGGTGATTTTCTCAAACGCCGAATGAGACGCTTGTTGGGTTTATCTGGACTGCAACAGATGATGAGAGACGAAGGTGAATTTCAGGTAAGACCCCTCTGCTGTCCTTTAAACGTTAATTTGCGAAGAAAACACTAGAAACTAGAGTTTAATTCTGACGCAAATTACCGAATCAAACAACCCGAATATTTCATATAATCTAGATATTATATGTATATACAATCATATGTCGTGAAAGCTCCCTGTTCGTATTGTTGAAGAAAAAAAAAAACCGTGAGGTTGAAGTGGTAAAAACTTCCATTAATCTGTGTGCGGGACTTCTTAATGGGTTTAATGGGAGTTTACAGGTCTGAATATAGTTCACATGGGGCCTAAAGGACGAGCCTTTTCACTCAAATATATCCGTGTAGCTGTGTGTGAAAAACATTCTCTCAACACACAGCTGTTAGATATTTAGGTAATTCCTCACCCCTGATTATACAAACATATGGAGTCCTTGTAATTTGATTTAAATGAAGCATTAAGTCCTCACTTAGTCTATTTAAAATGGAGTAAGGTTGAGAAGTCACACTCTTTCATAAATATTCTATCCTTCACTGATCTCTTTCATGTTTTATTGGCTGCAGTTTTTATTCCAAAAAAAAAAGAGAAAAAGGAAAAAGAGATTACAACTGTCATAATCTCTGCATCTTAACTCCATCCTCTGGCATCATGCAGTTTGGTGGCTGTTGCCCAAATGCCTCTTTCACTTTAGTTGACTTGTTTTGTTGGCTGCCATTTTCGCAGGCCTGTAATGAGCTCATGATGTCACTTATCCATCAATGTGCATATCATATCTCCTCTCCTCTCAGTCAAACATGAGGAAACCAGCAATAATTTGTCTGTTTTGATTGTTTTTGAACAACGATTTAAATGCTTTATTGGTACCTATAAGTAAATATACTGAAAGTATTCTATGCAGAAAAATGGCCGGTGTGATTAATTCTTAACTATTATATAATTGTTTTGTCCAGCCAACAGTCCAAACCTCAAAATTGTTGATAACAAATTAAAATAATTAAAAGGAAAAGCAGCAAATATTCACATTCTAAACCCATGAAATGTTTTTGCATGTAAAATAACTTAAGATCAGGATCTATTTAATTACAATCACGATCCACAATCTAAATTGTGATCTTTTTCTCAATTTTGAAATGCCCTGTAAACTATAATCATTTGAAATAACCTATGAATTTCTCCACTGGCTTCATTAAAACACAATATTGTATGAAAGATAGTTGTTTTTTGACACATGCTCCTCATCCGCCATGCTGCTAGCTATTAGCTGCATTGTTTGTTTGCATTACTCGCAACACTCTATTGGTATATGTTGAAGTAGCACGGATCTGATAAACTGTGAGGTTATGTGAAGTTTGGAAACAGAAGTAAAGTAAAAATAAATACTGCAACAAACTCTAGAATCGCCTGAAAGGGAGACTGTTGACATTTTCTAAAACCGCCAGATCGCCTACACTTAAACAATTATCAAAATAGTTGTTAAATAATCAGTAAAAAGCACAATATTTACCTCTGAAATGTTGTGGAGTAAAATGGCATGAAAAGATGAGCCTAAACTACAAGCACCTCAAATTTCACCACTGTGGAAACTGATCAAAACCAAATATTGGAATATTCTTTAATTTTCTCCTGAGCGAGTTCAGAAACATGGAAACCCTTTCATCCTGTTTCCAGCACATGCCCTCATCACCGAGGTCAGTTACTCTCATCCTCTCCTGCCCTTACGCAGGCGGGTTCTGACCCGATTCAGAGGGGGAGCAGTTTGAATGTTACGCACCATCAGATGGTTTATACACTCCCTGCGTTAGAGTTCACGTCTTCACAGGGATTCTTTTCTGCAGACTGAACTTCCCCGTGTGAGTGAATAAAGTCAGGTTTGCAAATTAAAAGCACACTGGAAATGTTGCAAATGCATGTGTGCAATGTTTTCTATATGCAAACAAAATTTGGTGACTGTCTCACAAACATGTTCTACTTACAATCCTTTACAGAAGCATTGAGTTTTCATTTCCATGTGTGGGAAAAAAAGCCAATCAAATGAAAATGTCCAGTTCACATGTGACATTATTTTCTTTTCACATGTCAAACTTTTAGTTCACAGGCGAAAATAGCCAATTGCACATCTCACATATATAATTCACACGTGACATTATTTTCTTTTCACTTGTTAAAATTTTTAGTTCAGGTGTGAAAATCTCCAAATCATATATGAAATTGTGATTTTAACATGTGAAAAAGCAAATGTCACATGTGACATTTTGTAAGGGAACAAACACTGAACAGTATTTATTTTATTTTGTAATTGCACTGCAGATTGTTTGTTTTTATGTCTGTTAAGCACTGAACTTGTTTTAAAAGAACAATATAAATAAAGGACATGATTATTAATATTATTATTATAAATTCATCTAAACAGGTCATTTCAAACCACTTTGATACCAATCATACAAACATTTTTCCAACAGTTGTCCTGCTCATTTTTTGCTCTCTGCCTTGGGAGTGTGTTTCTCCATATCTGAGTGACAAGCGGCTAAAAACATCCCCTGAAAAACCAATTAAGCAGAGGTTGGTAATCCTCTCCCTGCAGGCTGTGTTGGTCATGGTGTCACATACTGTTACACCAGCTCGTGTAAATCACACAGCATCCTGTGTCATTCTGACTTGGATTTGTTCACAGTTATGTTCTATAACTGGTTAAACAACAGCCGAAATTGGTAAATTAATCAATGATGAAATTCAGTTGTCAGGTATCAGTTGTCGGGTTTTGGCGTGAATATTTAGTTTGGGTGTGTGTGGGTGACATTAACAGCATCACATGGACCGAGAGCTCAGCTCCCACCTCTGTTAGGTAACTGGATTACAGAGTCCTATCTCGTCTCCTGCTCCGTCGAGCCTATTTAACACTTTCTCTTTGGTTTATCGCTTGTGGAGCCGTCTCACCCTCACAGGTCACTATGAAGCTCTTCATCAAGGACAATATCAAACTTGGTAAAAGTAAGACATTAAAGTTAGAGCTGGCTCTACAGTGCAGCTGCTTGTTCATGCATGCACTCCACTTATCCCATGCCGTTCATTAGAATATTAATTTATTTGTTGATCACGATTAATGAGCAACAACTTGGATTAATTCTCCAAAAAAAAAAAGAAATGGCAAAAATTGGGCAGATTCCAGCTCCTGCATTGTGATAATTTTCAGCTTTTTTTCCTGTTTCATAACATTGTGAATTGAATATTTTTGCTGAGAAAGGTCCATTCTGGAGCTTTTCATCATATCACATGATGGAAGTGTCGATTTTGAACTGTCAACAAGTAATTAAGGAAGAGGTGTTTACATCATTTACATATGTTAAAGTAGCAATACTACTCTATAAAAATACTCTGTTAAAAATAAAACTCCTGCATTTAAAAAGTACTCTTTATGCAGAATGGCCCCTGTCAGTATTATTGATATTATTAAGCAGTATTTTACTGTTGTAGATGGTTGAGATGGAGCTGATTTTAATTGATTCATATACTGCTGGGTAATTCAATTTATGATGCTTCATATTAGAAACTGATCCCATGTTTTTACACGTTAAATCTTAATTTGTAAAGTAAGTCGTCACTATAGCTTTCAGATAAATGTAATAGAATAAAAAGAACAATATGTTCCTTATAATTAATAGTTTGATTTCAGGACTCATCGGCTCTAAACCTACTCGTCCTGACTTTACAGGGGGCTTTAGGCACATTGCAGCGGATCTCTCTCAATAACCAGCCGATCACAACAGGGAGTGGAGTCTGACGTCTGCGCTCTGAAATGGATTCATGCAGCTCTCCGCTCAACCGCAGCCAATCGCTGGCGAGCGGCCTGGAGAAGACGTCACCAATGTGGAAGCCATCCCACTCTCGCAGCAGCAGCACCCTGTCATCGCCTCACTCCAGACAGGTGGGGGTTTGCGTCAGTTAAGATTTCCACATCATTCAACAGCACTACGTGAGCCAGATGCTTTAGCTGTTTATGTGAAAGGCTGTAAAGATGCCACAGTAGTCAGTGTCATTGTGATGAGGATGTCGGTTTTATCAGTGCGTCATGCATACAACGGCACCACAAATGAATTCTCAGGGGGAGAAGAGGAACTTTAATTTTTGCATATTTCTTTTCAACAATTTCTGGTTTCTTTTTGCTTGAATCAGACCACAGATCACGCCAACTATAAACCACTGTAGTGAAAAACAGTTTTTATCTATTATATCTATCTCTATAGCTTTATATCTTTAAAATTTCACGTTTTTAATTTTAAGATTTTGTGTTTGCAGATCAGATGATTGTTGGACGTGACAGATTTATTAATATGCTCCCAGTATAACTTGAAAATAAGCAAAAGAAATGCTTCATTTCTGAACTTACAAGCTTGACAATAACAGAATGTTTGTCTTTTGTGTATTGTATATGTATTTATGGCAACCTCTCAACAGCTTTTAACTAAAGAGCTTATGCAGGCGGTGAGGTACCAGTGAGAAGATTGAAAATAAGTCAGAATTGCCTGGCTAATTAATAAACTGACTAATAATTTGAAGCCTTAACAGACAACTAAACACAGCACAGAGGTTTACCAGACCCAGAATTCAACTGAGGAGTCCAAAAATCAAAAATACCAGTTCATTTAAATTCAACAAAAAAAATCATAGATTATTAATAAAGCAACTAAAGACTGATTAAATAGTTAATCTTGCCTTGTTTCTTAATTAAACAAACATTCCAATTTTTTACTGTGAAAAACTCATGAAAAACTGAAAAATTAAATTAGATACATGACAAACTCATCATAGTGGCGGTCTTAAATAAAGTGTCATAACTTGTTACATAGCCAAGTAACCTTAAACCAAGTGTTTTTCCCCATTCATGCTGCCTTTAGATAATCAAAGACTGGGAAGTGATAGACGACCTCCAGGTAGAAATGCACACAGGGGGCGACAGTCCTCATGATATGACCACCCCGGGTATCTGTGAGGGATATCTTCTAAAGAGGAGGAAGTGGCCACTGAACGGGTGGCACAAGGTGAAAAATCCGTCCATTCAGCCGTCCTGTTTGCTAAAGGTGTTGAATCAGTAACTAAATTGACGATGTTTGATCTCCCTTCCAGCGATACTTTGTCTTGGAAGCAGGGATCTTGCGCTACTCCAAAAATCAACAAGATGTAAGTGAACATTACATTTTACAACATAGTTTCTCACCTACTCGAACTGAAAACGCTTACACACACTCTTTTCCACTCAAGGTCTCCAGGGGAAGAGTCCAGGGCTCCCTAGATGTTAGCCTTGCAGTAATGTCGATAAACAAGAAATCAAATCGGATTGACTTGGATGCAGGGGACATTCTCTATCACATGAAGGTAAATGTAGTCTCCAAATGCTGCTGCTATTTTTCCAAACAAATAAATAATGTGGCTTCAGATTTTTTTTAAAAAGAAGTCTTTTCTTGTCTCTCCAAGGCAAAGAGCCATGAACTCTTCTACATTTGGGTCACTAAGCTACAAGCCCACCGCTTGTACAAGAAGAACGAGGCAGCTCAAGTCCACAGTGGCTTCCTCCAGACTTTGTCCCATGGCACTGCAGCTGGACAAGCTCAGAGAAATGGAGATTTGGTGACTAACAAATAAACAATAAAGTTAAAGCTAACACAACAATCTTCACAAGTGACACAAAGTTAAGTCCAGGATTAACTCCTGTATCCTCTTCGCTCTGTATTCATGTAACTAGAGCTCTGCAGGCCTGGTGGATTCACCTGTAGCATCAGGAGTGCTGCCTTCAGCTAACACTGCTGTGAATACGAAAGTGTCTGCCTGGCTGCAGCAAAGTCACGACCCGGACACCTGCGCTCAAGGTATTTGTCATATATTCTCTACTGCAAAGACACGACATTCACAAATCAATGAAAGAGTCTCATGAGAAAACAAAACACATTTGGATTAAGATCTGGATAATAGTTAAATTCCTGAAAGGGGAACTTTATGGAGTGATGTCACTTGAGTCAGCAGTGGTTGTGACTTCAAGTTGGAGAATCTTCTGTGGGTGTAAAGCATTGACTGTATATAAAGATGGACGACATGAGAGCTCCTCAAAAGTGAAGCCAAAACATCTCGATCACCCCCTGGTG
>JBBPCS010024398.1:0-24185 GCA_037974645.1 Hollardia meadi
AAGAAGAATGGAGTAAAATTGCAGTGTCCAGATGTGCAAGCCTGATTGAGACCTATCCACACAGACTCAGTGCTGTGGTTGCGGCCAAAGGTGCATCTACTAAATACTGACTTGAAGGGGGTGAATATTTATGTAATCACTTATTTTACATTATATATTTTTAATTAATTGACATTACTTTGTAGAAATCTGTTTTCACTTTAACATTAAAGAGGTTTTTTTTGTAAATTCTTGTCAAAAAAAAGCCAAATTATATTTACCACAATTCCATTTATAAAAGCAGTAAAAGGGGAAAACATCCAAGGGGGTGAATACTTTTTATAGGCACTGTAACTGCATACGGACATATGGCTGGATTCAGTCTGCTTCAACAATTGTTGTAGAGGAGCCTCATGTATAAAACACTTGCCATCAACTTTGATGTAAAGTATGACTTAAGCAGAAAACTACATATAGTAGTATTTTGTAAGTATATATTGTATACTGGAGGTAGTATTGTAAGTTTTATAAGGAGTTACTTCTACAACTGTACTTTGACGTGGAAAAGATCTGATCTCTAAGCAAAGTCCAGCCCCGTCATGCACGGTGTCCACCACAATGGACAAATATTCAGAAGCCATTTAGTTATTCAAGTTGTAGTACCAGGTCCCAATCATCAGGTGGCAGAAAGCCAAAGCCTTGTCCACAATGTGTTTATTGTCTTTGTATCATTTTGTCATTTTGAGATATGACATCATAAATTAAAAATGGTGGAGGTAAGAAGAAATGCATGTCACTCCCCGATATGAGTCGCTGCACAATGAGAGTTTCGCCAGCACGTGCGCCATCTTGGACATCTAGGTACGGCAACACCACTTAACCCAAACTCAGTACTTTGATAAAACTGTTAATAATTACTGTATTAGGATCACATTTGCTAATGATTATTTGAGATGATGGTGTGTCATTACCTGTCATAGGATAACCTTTATTTTTCAATTCAATTCAAAGGGCCCTTATTGGCATGAAAGTTTCAGCATTGCCAAAGCATCAAAGTACAATTTATCCAAATATTTGGACAGTACACAATAACAGCAGTATGAGCATTAAAAAAGCTATGCTACGACAGGCAACCACACACCGCTGTGTGAAATAGTCATTAGCAAATGTAATCGTAATCATAATCATAACATAACAAATTAACTGTTTTATTGTAGTTCTGGTGTGGTTTGTCTTAGTGGTTTTGCCTTCCGTAGGTCTCCAATATGACGGATGCGCATGTGCAACTCTCATCTTGCAGCGACTCAAATCGGGTAGTGACAATCCACCAAAAACCTCTGGAATAATTGTTAAATCCTCTTATTCTCAGAAAACCAGACAGGTTAAACATTTTTTTCAACTAAATTTTTACTCAGGTTTTAACAATATTAATATATATTAATTAATATATTTATAATGTTGTTTTTTTTCCTGTGACTGGAAATACATCAGTCCACTCCAGTGGTTGCTATGCACCAAAGTGTATATTCTGCCAAATGGGCCTTTATTTAGATTTTGTCCATCTTGTTTTTTGGCTGACTCGCAGTCATTGCCTCTGACCTCGTGTCAAGCTAATGGCTGACAGCCCCTCTGAACTGTCATCTGCTTCGCAGGGCGAGCCGCTGGTTTTGTATGTTTTATTTAGAATTCTGAATATTTTACACTTGAATTGTTTCATTAAAAAGCAATATTAAGTAGTTAATCTCGCCTTCCATAAAGTTTATTCTGGTGGCTATTTCCTGGCTAAACCTTATTTGTGCTGCATTATATAAGGGGGAATCACAAGGCAGGTGCCATCACTCTAAGTTGATTTGAGATTTAGATCACAGGTGTGTAAGTGATAAGTTGGGTTCTTAGAACATGGTCAAGAAAAGCTTTTAATGCTCAGCATCTTTTATGAATCAAAGTATAAATCTGAGACCATTTATTTTTTATAAATGAGCCCTGAGAAGAGCTTTGCCTTCATATGAGACGTTTTTAATAGTATCTTTTAGTTTCACTTGGTTGGCAGACATTATTTGTGCACGGTGAGTGCTCCAGTAGACCTCCACGATGGTCGCTCGCTAAGATGACCTGCACATCTGTGTCACAGCTGCAATATGAAATTGGTTTTTGAAGTCCTTCCATCAGTGTTATACACGTGTAGTGTTTCAAAAGGTCAGTAAAATCCAATATTGGGGGCTGGGGCCTGCACAGGATGAGAGGTGAGGTCCTGTGTCGCAGCACTGACACGTGCAGAACATACTGTATATAAAGATGGACGACATGATAGCTCCCCAAAAGTGAAGCCAAAAAATCTTGATCGTCCCCTGGTGGCTTGCTGCAGTATAGGTCATAAACCCCTCCCCCTCCATGTTAGCAGACAGGACTTGGGCCAAACTAAAAACTCAAAGTACACATTAAATACATTTTTCTCGATGATGGTTTCTGTCATTTTATGTAGTTCTTGTCACTCTGATGTTTGTTCAAGTGCTCATTTTTCTGTTCAGTTTGGTTTTAATTAGTTATTTAATGCTATAAAAAGGGGCTGAAACGTCATGACTGACAGCTGAGTCCTGCTCGTAATTGGGCAGGCGGGTGTATGGGTGGGAACTTGATACCGCAGCTCTGCTGCCCGGTCACTACTGCACAGATTCTGGCTCCAAATGACATCATCAGCGCAAGATGGCAGCACTCATATCCAGGATATTTTGGTTTCACTTTTGTACAATGGGAGGATGTGAAGACACGTCGTCCATCTTTATTTATGTCAGTGGTCCAGACAGACAACCCTCCACACTCACATTCACAAATGTGTCTAATTTACACTGCAGGAGGAAACCAGTGCAGCCACAGGAGGCCGACACAGACATGGGGAGAACATGCAACACAGAAGGATCAGATGGTCCTGGTTATGATCTGCATATGATCTTACATAATGTACCTTTAAATAATGTTAATGGAGGCAGGAAATCCAAATTTGGTCATATGGGAAGTGTACAGCAGAGGAGGAATGACCAATCAATGACCATGTCGAATGAATGTCAGCCAGCTTATTGCACAAGACATACTGTATGCTTATGTCTTTACTGGCACATCTAGCTGCTGACTGTCTCGGCACTGTGGCACATGAAAGTGGTATGTCACTGTTGTTCCACCGGCATATGGGTCTGTGTAAGAGCTGATCATTCTATTGTTTAATCTGCCAAACCGAAAAACAAAATCCAAAGTTTTCTTACATCAGCCAGTACTAAACATTTTCAACCAATAATATCACGGTATCCACTCATCAATCAGTCTTCAACGGCATGTAAGCGCTAACCTCATATTTCATGTCGGAGGGTGCAGCTGGATCGGAGTGTTTCTGGGGGCGGGGCCTCACTAATTACTGTACAAAAACAACTTTATTCACTGATTTTGGTGAAACTGGATCATATTTTATGGAGAAATATTTTCTGGTCTTTGCTCTGATGTTAGATTGATTGATTGAATGGTGCCCATTCGTCCAATAGACTTTATTTGTGATGACGTCAGAGATTTTTAAATTGCTTTTCTTGGCTCGAGGAAAGTTTTACAAATATCAATATATGATATAATAATGGTGGTCTATGGGGAAAATGCTTTTTGGGCCGCAGGGGAATTTGCAGCTGCAATACCATGAGTAGCCATTGGACTGGAAGTAAGGTTGAGCACTCTCATTGTATCCAGGTTCTAAATGATGGATTCATGGGTGTAAACCACATTTGTTGTCCACAAAAACAAAAACAAAAAAAGAATTTCTGTAGAATTTCACAGTAGTGAAAAACCACCAAGAATGACCAGATGACACTAAAACAAGAGTGGCACACCATGTTGGTGGACAGTGGTATCTGACAGTGAAATTAGAGAGAAAATCCATTCAGAAGTCACACCTGCACACATATCAAAATAAGCAGTGGCATCTGTCAATAAACATTAGTATGTTATAAAGTTATAATGGAACATGAGTGACAAACTGTTTAACAGTGCCACAAGTCAGCAAAACGTATCAGAAAACACTCCTGTTGGATATGTGAATACAACTGTTTACCAACATGAACTACTGTATATTAGCTGCTAATATGCCGTTATGTTTCTAGCCAGGTAAGCAGGATTTTAGAAACATTGATGTCAGGAGTCCAAATTCCCTCTCATGAGATTGAGATGTAAATTCCTTCTAAAATCTCTTCATTACCAGAGACAATGCTGAGCACAGGACCTCTGTGTCCTCAGTAATAGCTGCAGCACTGTTGTTAGCTTGATACCCAAGTGGCCAAAAAAATGTATTCAGTAATTTAAAAAACGCCACCAAGACACAAAAGTAAAATCCCCGACTGAGACCCACAAATGGAATACATTTACTTTGGATTTAGAGAGAGAAGTTGGGACTTTTTGAAGTTTTTGAAGCTTTGCTTCATACCTACAGTATAGCCCTGCAGCCTTAAAGGTTCAGTTCACCCCAAAGTCAAAATACATATTTTTCTAGATAGTTTTGGTGTGAGTTGCTCATTTTGGAGTTATCTGCTGTTCCATTATATTGGAGAGAAGGCAGACATCTCTACAGCCGATATCTCCAAAACTGAGCAACTCACACCAAAACTACCTGGATGGATAAACAGCACTACAGGTAAGAGGAAATATATGTATTGATTAATTTTGGGGTGAACTGAACCTTTAAGGTAGTTGATTAACTTCTGCTTGGCTCAAACATAGCGTGTACTATATATCACACATCTATTTGTTATTTTTATCACAATGACATCACATCAATGTACACTGGTCTACATGTGAGCAGTTTATACACCATCTGGTAATTAGCAGTAGCTGCAGCAGTAGGTGACTTTGTACATGGTAACCTATGCAGAGAGGTGATAACACTTAATGCACATAATTCATAAATAACAAAAAATGAAACACCAGGCCTCCATTAGAAATTAGCTCATCTTGATGCACTGGCATCTAGCTAATGAGTTCACATAAATATTAAATTCTTCTACCTGGACTTAATTGCCAGCCAATAGCAGAGGAACTGTCCTCTCTAACATTTTATATCTGGAGAAATGTGTCCAGGTGGGGAGGTCGGCCTCATGCAGTTCGCTCTTCACGGGTCAAAAACGCTTTGCTCTTCATCAGCGGCTCCCTGCCTGCAGTGTAGACCCACTGACAAGCAAACGCCAGCAGGAAGCAACCTGAGGCGAGGTCAGATCATCTGTGGAGCTGGTAAGTGATAGTGAATTTTCCCTCACTGTGGCGCTTCTATAGGGGAACATCCCCAAGCAGCAGGCAGGCAGCTGCTTGGCTTCCCCTCTCATACGGCAGCTCAGGATGCCAGAAGTTGCTGTACTGCCTCGGCACTTCCAGAAAAGGGAAATGACAATTTCAGGCAATTCTCTCGTGTGTTAATATTTCACTCCTGTCTGGAATAAAATGAAAAAAAGCCTCCAATCCCTTAACAGCTTCACTCTGTTTGCTATAGTTTAAAAAATGAAATATAAATTATTCCAATCCGTCTTTCCTCCTCTTCCTCTGGCCTGTTTTCTTAGAAATCTCTCTTCCACTGGTGAAAGATTGCAGACTGTCTGCAACCTCTGTACCTTCTTAATCAAAACTACTTGAGGCCATTCAGTATTCATGAGCTGAATGATGGAAATTGGCCTTTCAGACACTATCGCACATCTCTGCTGGCAGGGAGGGAGGGGCGAAGATGATGGAAGGGAGGGAGCTTCGGTGGGAAGGCGAGTGTACCTTTTTCCCCAGAGAGAGACAGCGACAAGAGGATTCCGTAAAAACATGCAACGCCTTCAATGTTTTCTCCTGGCTGCCTTGCAACTGAGCTCATTACCCTTCCAAATGTGGCTGCTGTTTCCCTTTTTCCCCCGCGGGCTCTCTGGCTGACAGTCCATCTTGTTTTTTGGCTGACTCGCAGTCATTGCCTCTGACCTCGTGTCAAGTTAATGGCTGACAGCTCCTCTGAACTGTCATCTGCTTCGCAGGGCGAGCCGCTGGAGAGGGGTTGTTTTTCAGTAAGAGTGAAGACACCAGGGGAGAACAGCCCAGCCTGGAGGCCTCAGGTCACTGCCTGCAGCAGGGCTTAGATAGGGAACCCTGACTGATGCATCAGGTCCGGAGCTGCTTTCAGTGGGCCTAAACATCTAGTGGTTCTTCTGCTGCCTACCAGGAATCAGAGGGTCTTACTATGAAAATCTCTTTTCACTAGGCTATCGAGTCTTTAACTAGTGCACCCAGCCTAAAGTCATTTTAATTTAGCTCTGCATCTGAAAACTATGACTGAAATATTCAGACACCAATCGTATTATTGTGATTATAAGTTTCCTATCGAATTATCTCAAGATGTCCATTATCTCAAGACTAATTTCATTATTGTTTAATCTGCTGTTTGTTATCTAGACTAACCATATTTGAAATGTCAGAAATTGGTAAAAGAAAAAAAATGTCTGACACATTTTCTAAAAGTCTAAGTCAACTTATTTAAATGTGTTGTTTTATTGAAAACAACAGCCTGAATTTTCTATGAAGACCATCGAAAATGCTGAATTAACGATACTGACTGAATTCCTTCTAGAAATAGGTTTTAATTTTGTTGAATAACCACAGAGCGATTAACATCAATGCGCTGACATTAAAAAGAAAATGTTAATACTTTAGTATTTTTTAAAAGCAAGTATACCTGGACTTAAACTCAAGTAAAAATCTGACTGAACAACTTCCACTTTGAAGTAATACAAACCAAAAAAAGTTGGCATGCTCGTAAAACATAAATAAAAACGGAATGTATTTATTTGCAAGCAAAATGTGTATACCTACGGTTTTTACAAAGTGTTCCTGAGCCCATGTAGTAATATCCAATCATGTGTTTGACAAAGTGGTGTATGGAGGACCTTCACTGCCAAAATCAAAAATAAAGAAATAAATAAATGGCTCAATGAATAAATTAATATTAATATGAAAAGTAAATAAATTGGGGAAGGTAAACAAATGCAGAGGCAAACTAAAACAGGAATATCTATAGCATATTAATTGCATAATTTATTTATTGAGTCATTTATTTATTTTTGATTTTGG
Organism: Hollardia meadi; assembly: GCA_037974645.1. Classification (NCBI taxonomy): domain Eukaryota; kingdom Metazoa; phylum Chordata; class Actinopteri; order Tetraodontiformes; family Triacanthodidae; genus Hollardia; species Hollardia meadi. The sequence continues at coordinate 7,099 of JBBPCS010024398.1, forward strand.
CAGTTTCGGTCTTCCACAGCAGTAAACCTCTGCCCCATCCTTGCTTGTGAAGGACTGAGCCTTTTGAGGAATGCCCCTTTCACACCCTAACATGATACTATCACCAATGAACCTCTTTACCTGTGGAATGTTCCAATCAGGTGTTTTTGAGCATTCCACAACTTTCCCGTAACAACTTGTTTGAAACGTGTTGCTGCCATCAAATTCAGAATAAATTTAAAAAATCAAAGTTGATGAGGTCAAACATTACATATATTGTCTTTGGGCTGTTTTCAGTTAAGTATATTTTTTAAAAGGATTAGCAAAGTATCACATTCTGTATTTATGTTTTATACAGCATCCCAACTTTTTAAAAACTGGTATTCTATTTTTCTTAAATAAACAAAAAAAGAAAAGGAAAAGGAAATTTGAATACTATCGTATCCCAAGATAATGAGAATAAGGATAAAAGGTTGCTATAACAAAAATAATTAAATCACTAATTTAAAATTAAATCAAACAAACAAACAAACAAAAACACAACATAAAATGGCTTCATACAACTCATCTGGCATAATCCAAGTCTACGGAAGCCCAGAGATCCCAAATTTCTTTGAAAAAACGTTTTCTTTTTTAATTCGAATGCACTATCCTTTTTACCTTAGTGGCTACAGTGAAGAGTTTGTCTTCCTTGTACTTTGGGTGAACTGAAACTTTAAGAGTCAAAATGACTGACAGCTAACATGACTGTTAACTGAGGGCTGTTCAGTAAATCCTGTTGAATATCCAGTCAGAATCGAGACAATCCAGAGCTGCCTTTCCACTGCTGTTCAAGACTTTGAACAAAGTTTGTACCAACAAACACATATCCAGGTTTCTGAGGAAGCTCAACAATATCAGCAGGATTTAAAGGACCTGCAGAAACAGGCCGCCTCCATCAGTGGAGCATGTAATTCTCCACTGTGAAAAGTACCCTCAAGAGTGAGAAACATTGAAGACAGAAATCGGGAAGATTGGCGTGGAAGAACTGAACCTAAGAAATGTACAGTATTTGCCATCGGGTTACAGAGTTCATTCCATTATTTGAAATAAATTGGGTTGATCCAAAGAATTTAGTGTTCGGTGAAATATAGGTTTTTTCTTTCTTCTTTTTTTCCCCAAGGGGAATAGATAACTCCACACTCCAACATAGTAGGTGGCAGTAATGCACCCTAATGCTGGTTGCCACCCGCCATTAAACAAAAAAGAAGGACGCCGCCTCCAGCTGGATTTCAGGCCTCACCAGGACACGCAGGTCAGATAACATGAACCTGCTTCTCTCATGGTGTACTGCAGTAGTTTGTTTATGGTACAAATGCTGGCACAGCATTTCCCACCTCTTTTCTTACTGTGAAGATGAAAACAGGTGCTTGTAATGTTGATCAGTTGGCTTGTTTGCGTTCAGGTTGAGCTTTCTTCCTCCTGCAGAGACCACAGTGAGGCAAAATCAAAGGTCTCTCCTTTCATTTTTCATGTTTACTCTTCTTTCATTAAGTTGCTGCAAACCTCTCCTCTGCTTGTTAAGATTTCTCCTTACTTTCAAGTGTTTGATGACCTGTGGGCTCGTGGATTCAGTGTTGCCTCAAGGATCACAGCTGGAGGTCCAGGTCAGCTGAGACTCAGTTCCAGCAGTGTGTATGCAGAGCTCTGCAGTGTGTGGTGTTGATCAGGAGGACAGGTGAAACGGAGCCTGGATGGCTGCCGAAGGCTGACCTTGTGTCACAACTCATCTCTGCGCTTATGTAGGAGTGGTGGGAAAAGGCCTGTGAGCTCCAGTTCTGCCCTCAGAGGGTCAACTCTCCACCTCTCTGCAAAGTTATTCACACATCTAACCTCCCAACCAGCCGTGTGCATATTTACAGCTTTGCTTACACGTTAGCTGTGCTTAGAAGCATTTTAACAGGACGTATAAAATGTGGCCTTTCCTGGTTTTGAGGTATGCTACACCGAGAAAAAAAATGATTGCAATAGTCCTGCTGCATTAATTCTTCATCCTTTGAGTTTAATTTGTGGCTGAAATCCATAAAGCACCAGGTGTTACTGCATTTTTAGCAGACTTTCTTTAGCAGGCTTTCCAAAGCATACTGTTCTGTTCTTGATAGAGGTTTTTCTAATGTTTTGTTAATTTTACAACAGTATGAAAATAAACTAGCAGAGGATCAGTTATTGATGCATGGCAACCAAGTGGGCCACCACCTTAGGGTCCCAGAGCCCAGGGACTTTTACCTCCACCAAGGAGGTTGTTTTTTTTAGCCGTGTCCGTTTCTTGGTTGGTTGGTTTGTTTGTCACCAGAACTACACATAAACTACTGAATGGATTTCCACGGAACTTTGTGGAGGGATGGGGCATGGACCAAGGAATAACCCATTTAATTGAGGTACGGATCTGGATAAATGGGTGGATCCAGGAAATTTTTTATCTCTTTCTTTAACATTGCGAGATAGAGATTCATTAATTTTCCATAGAGTAATACATGGATCTTGATTTTTTTTTTTTTAAATCAGGCATATTTAGAGGGCTGGTATCTATGAGTGTGTACAATTTAGTGTGGATTCAAATAAAATCCACATCTAGCAGATTTAAACGTGTTTTCATAGGGGGGGTAGTCTTTTCCTGGCTGCTGTACGGTAACAAATAGCGCTAGAAACCTGCAACTACCACCAATGTGTAGCTAAGTTAATAGGGATTCAGTAAGGTACTAACAGAGTGTCACCAGTTGCTGCAGTTGGTGTTAAGGCTTAAATAAGAGGGCTGTTGGGCCTTGGCGGAGGTATGCGCTCTACTGAGTGACATTCTAGTTCATAATGAGATTAAATTGCAAATTAGTCAAAGAATTTGTACGGTTTATGTTAATGTTGGTGATGCATTGTTACCTAAAGAATAAGTCCGGTGTATTTTTGTATTTTTTTCAGCCACAAATCCAATCTGTTTCCATCCCAGGTCATTGGATACCGTCACTTTGTGTCATTCTGACGCACAAGGTGCCCCTTTAGCGTCACACGCGAAGGCATCCTCTGTCATTCCACGACAACTCAGCCAGAATTCAAAACTTCTCCCTTTTCATGTCATAGATTTTCTTGGAAAAATAAAAATGAAAACGTCTATTAAATTCATTAGACCTTGCAAAATCTTCTAGCTCTACTTTAAATACTTTGGTAGTTGTGAATATTTGAAGTTTGGCTCTGAGAGCTAAATTTCCAAATTTTTGTGATTCTTTGTGTATTCAAAGCCTCATCGACGTCTTATTTTTCACTGGATTGGGTTGAAATTTATACTGAACATCCAAGAAACCCTACGGATAATTTGCAACATGTATTCATATAAAGAGTTGTTGCAGAATGGTTTACAGCATTCAAACTAATAAAAGTAAATTATTTTTGACGTGAATGAAAAATATCTCCATTAATTTTCACTTTCTTGCAACCCAAATTTTGATTTTTTTTGGAGTATTAATATTTCTAGCACATCTATAAGTCTGGTCCTGCAAAAAAAAAAAAAAATAGAGTGCCACAGATCTTGCTAAATAAAGACTTTTAAAGATATTTGTATGTGTGCTGTTTTTTTCATTTTATTTCTTTTTGAATTCTCACTACTCTAGTCATTTTTCACTAAATACTTATGTACTGTAACTTTTGATTTTAATTCTACTTGAGTACTTATTTTTGCAAAGTAACAGTACGTTTACTACAGTACAGTTTTTGTTTACTGGTGACCAGTGGCAGCTGCCCAGTTGGCAGGCTGTCGTCCCAGAAATGCCTTCAGGTTACCACTGCCCCTGTAAATATTCATCACTGTATCAACTCTTTCTGCATTCTGGGAAAATGTCACTTATGATCTCAAGCTTGTATTTGCCTGAGACTTTCATGGCAGCAGTGGGAAGATTTCACAACAGTGAGAGAGAAGTAGTGACACTGTGCTGTATGTAAGCTTTGCCAAGTGGAAAATACTTCTGCTGTCATTCTCAGTCTCACTGTGTTTTTTTCTTTTCTTTTCCATATCTCCAATGTCACAACAGCGATTTGAGAGTTTGTTCTGACGGCTTTTCTTCCTCTGTGACAACCTTTAGCTAACCGCTGGTACTCCTGTCTGACCCTATCCCATCTTTTCTGATATTCACCGTCATAAACATGATGTGACACATGGAGTCTTTATGAATGTTTATGACTGTTGTCATTAAGTGTCATTCGGTCAGTTATGTCATTAATGAAAACTTTACATTTAATTTGACATTAACCAAGACAACATAACCTGCCAGAAAAATGCCTAATTATCAAACTTATGGGGAGAGGGGGGAGTAACCGTAGTGACGGAGTAGGCGTCAGTATGGGCTACGGGCTACAGCAACTAGAAGTATGTCGGAGCCTATGGCGTCATAAGCAGGGACAGTGTTTGTGTAATTACTCTCTATGCCAGAAGAGGGAGACAGACATTTCACAACGCAGGTTTAAAGAAACTCTTTAGCTTCATCATGCTAACATTACATTAAACCCATAGTCATAGTGTTTGGTTTCGGCATTGGCCATCATGAGACCATTGTGATTGATTCATGAATATTTTTCTTGACCTTAACAGTGCTACAATTTGGCCTACTCACTGTTATTACACTCTGAAATGTTTTTCTAAGAGTGTCATGAATAATTTTCTTGATTTGGACTTTTCATTAAGTGTCATTAAATGTTATAAGGCCAGCGTGACGACAGGGATACAGTAGCTACCAATGATTTGCAGAGTTTCCTGATGGAAAGATATCTTTACTTGTTATTGAGTAACCGCTAACTCTAGTTGAGCTAGTTAGCTCAGTTAGCTGTGTAGCTAGTGGTTCTATTAGCTGACTCAGCCCCTGAACCCAGCAGGCAAACCTGGCAAAAGAACCACCTCAGTACTATATTCTCTGTTGTCAAACTTGCCTCTGTCTGTCTCAGTGGCTGTGTGAGTCCTCTAATAGGATGCTAGTTGATGGTGGGGGGACTAATGCACATTCAGTGCTATTCGCTACTGTAAACACCAATCAATAGAGATACGAAGACCCGCCCCTTCCGGTAACCCCCATGGAATCTTATTTCAGAAAAAATATGAATGGTAGTTAATGGCAAGAGACAAGTAAGCTGTTTGACTTGTGCCATCAATTATACATGATATTTGTCAGATAATCTTGCCATTCAAGAAAGTCGCAGTTTGTCGTACAGATAGCAAAGAACCATGAAGGTTTGTGTGAAATGGCTCACATCTCTTGTCTCACACAATATATGTCACCAACATGGCTGTTAGTTTGGTACAGAAAAATTATTGAAAGAGGTGAAAATCACTACAAGTCTGGCCATGTCGACAGCTATGTGAAAGGAGAGTTAGTCGGTTTAGCTAGCTAGCATGTGGAACGGCTCTACAAAGTTTCATTTACGGGCTTTGGTGAGTGTTAAATGAGATGTTATAATACAACTGTTGGGTGTGTAGACTTTCTAATTATGTATTAGCTTATACAGCAGTTTTATTTCAAGCTGTGCCTTTTCTTGGAGACACAAAATTTTAATTTTAATTGACAAACTTGTAATTCATGGCACAATTCAAATGGCATCAAAAATTTATTTGTGTATCCCCGTTTACTGCCGTACATACTGTATATTTTCGGAAATGAGGTCCCATGTTGGTACATGGGAAGGAGGAACTCCCTCCCTATAGCTTCTGATTTTACAGGAAACACATAAGTGTCATGACCCTGCAAAATAGTGTTGGGGTGAACTTATTTTGCACATGGGGAGGCAAGCCCTGGCAATAAAATGTCTCAATCTACACAAAGGAAAATGGACCAGTGGCTAGCTTGTTTATATTTTCACAGTCTTTCCAGTCCAAAAAAGCTTTAGTGACCCTAGATCTTAATCACAATGATTCATTATCAGATTATTTTGAGATCTGTACCATTTTTATCTCCTCTGCACTGGCTAGATATACAATATGAACTCTGTACTGTTCCCATAACACAATAAGTGGACTGGATGCCACCACATATTATACACCTTAGTCACTTGTATGCTTGTACCCCAAATATTGTCCATGTGCTGCTGAAAAAAGTTGGCCTTTTGTGGGTTTTTACAAGCTCGACATTGTTCCAATGAGGTGTTACTGTTGGCCCTGCTTGATGATTATTTGTTGTTGAATATCTGCCTTTGCATGTTTAATGTACTTCTAATTCTTGTAATTTCCATAATGGCCCTTTGTGATCCATCTGAAGTCACTTAGAGGCAAGGGAGCAAATGGTTCACTGATCTCTGCCGTTTCGCTGGATAATTTTCCCATTCCCGCTGATGGCCTTGGTTGGCGTTCATTGTAATAGGCCGTCTGATTAGTGATTAAAATGTTTACCGGTACACTGGGAAATAGATCCAGGCAATAGGCCACCTCTGAAGTCTGAGCATGCAGCTGGCTTCACACAGACAAACGGTTGGATGGCTGATGTCTTTTTAACCATGTACTTAGTTGGCAAAATGCTGAATGCTGCGAAGGCATCGAGAGAGATTTACTGATGCATGAAATCACACAAGGCAATGAGATTATACAGTTTTTTTATTACTATTTGTCACAGATGTGTGAATTTACAATTGCACAACAATGTTGGAGTTGTTGATTCTCTGATCAAGATAGAGGCAGAATTAGTTTATTCCTAGTTGTTTCTTCTTTCAGTCATTTAAATGCAAATCTGTTTAATGTGAGTTAGAAGTCATACAGCACTGTGGACTTAGCTTGCCATGGTGAACTGGGCAGTACAACTCTGGTTCCAAAACAGTTTGGGCGCTGTGTGAAACCTGATTAGCAAATCCTTTTCAACCTTTATTCAGTTCGACCTTTTTTCAGTGTCTGTAGAATTTTTCCGCTGCCGTCATGCATTGCTAACGCAGCCTCTGTGGCCTAGGCGTACGTCGTTCACAAGCAAGGATCGGACGAGGTTCACCACTTTGTGAAACACATGATTGTATAAAGGATATTACAGATATCACAGTCACATGATCACATTATTGCATTCTGTTTTTATCTATGTTTCACACAGCGTCCCAACTTTTTTGGAATCAGGGTTGCATAAAAACATTAGTTAAGCTTCACCACTCTCAAGGATAGGTGTCCACTTCAGTAATGCAGCACATGAACACATGAATATTTTCACATTCTGACAGGGAAGGCTCTGTAGAAAGAGCACAGCTCTCTCTTATGCAAATGTGACAAATTTTGGGTGAATGTGAGTCAAAAGGTCAGTTTTTGGAAACAAACTTCTAGACGCTATTTTCTTGCAGTTTTGGTCAGACTAAGAATAATTATATTTAATACAAGTTTGCATTGCTACATTTCATCCTACTGCCCTGCTGTCATAGTAATAATAATTTCTTTGTCGTGCATATGCATAAGTGATAAAAGTCTATTAGACAGTTGGTTACATGTACATGTGGCCAAGAAATCGTCTTTCTCCAGGAGAAGTCTAGCTGGGTTATTTTCTCTCATCTCATCTATACCCATTCCAGAAACCAAATTTCTCCTCCTCTCCGGCTACATGACATTTTAAGGAGTAGTTTGACAGTGTGGTAATTAAGAAAAGCGATTATTCGCTTTCTTTCCCAGAGATAGATGGGAGGATTCATACTGCCCTCATGTCTGTATGGTAAACATGAAGCGAGAGCCACTAGGTAGTTAGCTTAGCTTAGCGTATATAAGACTGGAAGCAGGTAGAAATAGCTAGCTAATGTCACTACTATATATGTTGAATCTTCGTCCAATCCACACAAAAGCAGAAGAAATGACATGAAGTGTTGGGTAGTTTCAGCATGTAACTACCTGTGAATCACAACTTGTCATATGTGCATTTGTATTTGTTTGTGAATTAAACAGACAAGATTTGTCAATGAGAAAAAATTAAAAGTGTGGTAGATGGACTGTTTTTTGAAAAAACGTTCAACACTACCAAGCTAGCCGTTTCCTCATTCTTCCAGTCTTTATGCTAAGCTATGCTAATTTCCTCCTGGCCGTAGCTTCTTATTTGTCATACAGACATGAGAGTGGTTTCTATCTCCTAATCGCGCTCCCGGTAAGCTAATGAACCTCTTTCTTTCCCAATAAGTACTATTCCTTTGAAGAAACAGTTCACCCAAAATGAAAGTTAAAGGTCCCATATCATGAAAATGCATTTTTATTGTGTTTTGTGTTTTTTTTAGAAACTTGGAGGTGTAAAATAAAAGCTGTTAAAATCTGAAGTTGCTTACTACTGCCGTTTCTCTACCCTCTTCACCACAAGATGGCCTCACAGTTTACGAGCTAGTAAGAATTTTAGCCAGTTTCTACCTGGAAACAGGATAACCAATAGTCCTCGAGCTAAAAACATCACATAAGTGTGGAGATTGGAGCAATGTGATGGAGGACTGGCCATGAAAAGTATATTATTCCTGGCTGCAGTGCTTCATCCAGATCACTGCACAGCCTTCCAAAGGAGAAAAATGCTGCAGAGAGATGGATGGATCTCATTTTTGGAGATTTGCCTCAACCCCTGAGTGTTGTAGCTGCAGTGTGCAGGCTACTAGCGGAGTGAGTGAGTGAGTGAGTGGCGGTGTTTATCTGAGCTTAGCCCATCAGAACGTTTGCTTATGTAAAGTAGGCGGTTACTTCCCATTTAGCAGCCAAATCTGACCGTGTTTGACAGGAACAGATGGAGGCACTCACCGATACGACAGAAAATCCAATTGATATATTTTTTCTTGCAAACACAATTACATTATGTTTAATAGACACACATAAATGGTACACTTATAAGTGTAAGTGTTAAGATATGGGACCTTTAAGATATGATCTACTCACAGCAAAATGGCACTACTAAAAAGCTGGAGAAGCTGTGGACTTGTTCTAAAACATTAACAAACTCCTCCCCTAAAAAATAAAAAAAATAAATAAAATGGCTCCTTATTTCTCATCCAGCGTAATCCAAGTCAAGCCCCGACATCCCAAATTGATTTAAAAAGATGTTATTTACACCCTATTTTCAACAGAAATCTTAACTGTAGCTGCTAAGCTAAAAGCACATACCCCACAGTGAAGATCTTGTGTGAACTGTTCCTTTAAGATATCGGCTTACTACAGAAAGACACCCTTTGACCTGGTTATATAACTGTGTGTAATCACATTGGACGGATTCATGACATCTGAGTGCAGATTTCGCTACGGGGAATTGGCAGAGCAGACATAACATGTGGTCACTGTGTGATTGTGTGTTCAACAAGGGCTAAATTACCATGAAAATCTCAAATCATACTACAGTTGTAATTAATTAAAGCTTCTTTATAATCTGCTGATCCTGTGCATCCAGTCCCAGCTCTATAGAGCTGATTTGGTCTTTGTCTGGAAGCGTCTGATTCGGAAAGGAGAAAGGTCATAGGAGGGCATTTCTCCCAGGCTGAGTTCACAGAGAAGCTTGCCAACAATTGGTCCTAACTTGAAGCCGTGACCTAGAGAAGAGAAGGCATTACAGTGACTAAAGTATGTACATAGGTCATCAAAACATGCAGGATAAATCAATGTCATAATGCGAGCGAATCTATGCCCTACACCTTGTTAGATGGCCTGTAAGTATCCTGCATCTCTGTGCCTTTGTCTGAGTCGGGCGATGGGTTCGAGCCCCACATGAGTGAATACATGAAAGAAGGGCAAAGTTGCCTGTGGCTGAGCATCTATTCGCTTTGAATTGAACAGGGACCAAATGCAAAATTAAGGGAGATTTGTCCTTTCTGTGCGTGATGGCTTCATGTGTTCCAGCCCAGGAGTGAGATGACAGAGCATCTATTTTCAAAATGCAGCATCCTTGTTGCTAAGGTCTGAGAGGCAAATTGTGAATGTCAACAGGGCTTGAGGAATTGGACACACTGCCATCTGACAAAGGTCTCTGCGCTCCTGTGGATTCTGCTTGGCTTTGAAGTCATAAAAGCTTGGCTCTGACAGTTTGGCCACGTGGATTTTCATCTCGCCAGAGGAGAATGGAAAAGCTCAACACATGGCCAAGCCCACAGGGTGACTTTGTAGCCATGGCAACCCCCCAGTACTTGCTTTAAAGCACTTGTGTCAGGCTTTGATGACAAATGCACGTAGTGAAGGAGGAGGAGGAGGAGGATGGCAACAAATTTTTTTTTCTGTAGTAGGGAGAAGCCCTGTGAACTTCTCCAATATGGCTCTGGCTCTGAGCTTTGACAGTGCTGCTGCAGAGAAGCTGCAGAATGAGCACAAACAGCAAAGATAATTAACATTGACTAACAAATAGAATTAGCAAAGCCTGAAGTTGCTCTCTGGAGACATAATCTGCGTATAACACCACATTAAAGTTATGTAAGTTTCTGTAATTACCAGTTTCAGAACTGTAAATGGCGTTCATGGCATCCAAGTCATAATTAAGGCTGGAAAACGTTTCTGAAAGCTCCACTATATCTGACTCTGGGCTTAAAGCCCTTTTCAGATAGGACGCGGTGTTTTCTGCGCTCGCTGCTGGGTGCGGCACGCCCCTTTCAGATAGGCCGTGGTCAGACAATGGCACAGCGCGCAAATCACGGCCATCTTGGCCGCTAGTTGCTAGGTGATCGAAACAGAAGCCAGGAAGTAGTTTGTTCTGATCTGCCAGATTCCATCCTATTGGAGGTGTCGTCACAGAGCGCTGCGCCCAAGTTGAATCTGGTTGAACTTCCGCGCAGCGTGCAAGGACGGCACGCACGACCATCGCGCTGCGCTCAGCTCTGCGCGGCTCAGGCCCGCTCTTGCGTTGTGAAAACACATACACAATGAATGGGGGGGGGGGGGGGTGTTCGTGCACCGTCGCACACTGCGTCCTATAATAATAATATATAATAATAATAATAATGCTTTATGTCTAAATAGTCGCAAAACTATTGACACTGCCAGCAACATTAGCTGTACTTTGTGTTAAGTGCTAATTACCTAATTTTAGCATGCTAACACAGTAAACGAAGATGGTGAACATGGTAAACATACCTTGTAAACATCAGCATTAGCATTCAGCCGCTAGCATGGCTGTAGACTAGTGTTGACACCTAATGCAACCAACTCTGCTATCAATCATACAACTGTCTTACACAGTATGATATATGCTGACAATTAATTAACTTGGGAATCTTTCCAGGAAGTACACATGGGAAGAAGCCACATCTGAGCAGCTTTTTCCACACTGATCTATTGCAAAGGTGGGTCACCATTCACATTATAATTTTATAAGACTAATAAAACACTTTTTATGAAACATGTCCGTAACATACAGGGTAATAAAGCAGAGGCGCCATTTCACACATCATGTTAATGAGTGCCTGTTTATTCATCCACTGACTGATCATGAGAAGAGATGTGTCAGGATCTGGATAACGTACCATTTCTACTAAATAATTTCCAGGAAGAAAACCAGGTATACATGGCTTCTTTCGAGTATATCTTGAAAATTTGTAGTCTACACTCCATGACATTTACAAAGGATGATCCCCTCGCGTGTCCTCTCTGAAAAAGCTTGCCATTAAATTCCCTGAGCATGATCATTCTCCCCAGGAAATGATCCCTTTCCTTTTTTGGATTGTCAAAAGCGGAAAAGATTTATTCACTCGTGCCATCCTCACCCATCTTTCACACCAGATGCACTAGTTAGATACGAATATAACCCAACGGCAAATTATCCTGGCAGAAAATCAATGCATGCATTAAATACAGAACTACTGCGCCCTCCATTGAAAAAAATGACCTTACTATGCACAATGTTGCACCTGTGCATTTGGTGTCAAAGCAGGGTATTTTTAGCTTCACTCCTTAGAGGAGCAAAATCATTAGCATATAATTCATTTTCCAACATTTTTATACTTTCAGTCCATTTATCCCAGCTGAAAGCAGGCAACTGTGCTCAGGATATTAATTACAGATATATAATTAGGTAAAGGACATGACTGCATGACGAGATGGAAAAGTGCCAGGAGACACTGAAGGTAACTGTAGGAGAGGAGAGGTGGAGCTGAGCCGGCCTTCTGGGTGCCTCCGCCATGTTAATTAGGGAAAACATCATTGCAGACCTAAAGCTCGGGCACTTTCACCTTTTTACAATGGACAAATCTCATTAAAAGTTAAGCATCTATGGCTCTAGAATAGAGTAGGTTCGGTGTGTCCAGTTGGACACTGTGCACACGAGGATGTCCTCTCATACACCGTTTCATTTCTAATATTTATGAAAAAATATCAGCTTCAAATCAGTCTATAGATTCAGTTACTACAATTATTTGCATTTGCAGCTTTGCAAGTAACTATTTATGGTGGAGGATATTTGAAAATAGGAGATGAGAAAAATTTAAAAGGCATTCTTTTAAGACTGGGAGAGATTAAAAAGACTAGATGTCACAGTTAGTTCTTGCCTCTGATTGGGTGACACACAACTGGTAGCCACTCATTATGTCAAGTACAGGTGGCAGCTTCAGGCCCAGTGGAGGCCTCCTAAAAAAGCTAATTACATCCTCTTCTATGTGTTTCATAAATAGTTCACTGTACCGTAAACAAATACTGTTGAAGGAACAGTCTGATATTGCCATCTTAGTCAGAGTGAGATGAGGGGATTATACCAGTTTCAACTGCTTAGCTAGCAAGCTAGTCACAAATCAGTTAATGTGTGAGTATTGGTCAGACCTGACAAGACAGGATGAGAGTATATCTTTGATAGTGGAACTGCTCCTTAAAGCTCAATGTCAGGATTTTGCCCTCTTTTCTTTATTGAACACGTCTTCAAAGTGTAAATCGGACAGTTTTTGAGTTGTTGGAAGATGCATGTTGCAGTTCCTTGCCTCTTGTCTCTCTGCAAGAGCTGTCATGTCCTGGAAATATGACGAAAGTGGAAATGATATCTGATCTGCTGCTGGGTAAGACAGCAAAACGGCATACTCTGAAACGGTTGTTAATTTTCTGGATTACTTTAGTTTAATTGTAGCTGAGATATTAACTACTTGTTTATTTTATTCTATTGTAAATTAAAATATTTGTTTATATGCTGTGCGTGTAGCATGTGTTGTAAAATGACAAAATAAATGAACCTTGATTCCTTGAAAAAGGAGCAGAGTAGTGAGTACGACCTGTCTCTGTTATTGTTTTTAAATTATGGAATGAGTTTTCAGTTTGTATTAACACCGAACAGCATCGACAGCAAATTAAAATGGGAATTTGAAGATATACTAATAAACAGCATCTCTAATCTCTACCAAAGCCTGTTTCAAATGAAGGTCTGGTTCTCTGTCTGCAACTGTTGTTAAAGGAACACCTCACCCAAAAATTAAAATTCAGTCATTGGCTACTCACCTCCATGCTGATGTCTCCGTAATCATAATACAAAATATCTCCATACAGCTTGTCTGGTGTAATCTGGTCTCCAGAAGCCGCGAGATTCCAGTTTGGAACTCCCATCGGCATGGTGGTGAGTAGAACTTTCATTTTTGGGTGAACTGTTCCTTTAACAGCTACTACACTCCATTTCTTTTTTTCTCTTCCTGTCCAATAAATCCGTGGTGGACTTGGCTACACGCACGCACGCACGCACGCACACTTCTCCGTGCTGCTCAAGCACCGGGCCACTTCCTGGCTTCCTGGCTGAGGAGGGAACAAGTGATGCTGATTCATTTGGCTGCTACTGTTTTTGTGCTGGCACTCATCATCAGCACACATCTGAAGTACAAGGTGCCAAACACACTGCTCTTTGCTCTGTGTCTCGTTGAGCTGTTGACGTTTATTTTGACATTGACATTTTCTACTTGACTTCAAAATGCAGACGCTCTTTTTTTGTTTTTTAAAGAATGTCTTCATGACATTTTAACAATGATGTATTAGAATGACATACACTACATGTTTCATTAGTCCTTGAGCCGATCTGAACAAAGAATCTTTTGTGTTTCTGTGGTTTCTACTGGATGAATTACTTTGAGGTTTTGAACAGACTTCCGTGTTGCCTAGATGATAAGGGCTGAAAATGCTGTTTTCACTGCCCCTATTAAATAAAATCTGGGGCTGTTTAAACACATCTTGCATTTCACTGAAGCAACTACATTTTCTGTGTTCCTCCCTTTTTATAGTCAAGTCAATGTTATTTACATTGCGCCAATTCACAACAAATCTCATGACACTTTACAATGAAGATTAGGTCTGTATGCACTCTATAAACACTGATGTATGAAAACTGATAGGATATGCTGTAAAGACACAGCATCAAAGGATTTAATATGGTTGGCATTGTTTCTACCTTAAATGTGGTGTACTTTTCAAGAGGAGTTGTTGTTCTATTAGTTTCAAGTAGAAACTATTCTTATTTACATATCACCGTGCAGAAGTAAGTGTGCATCTAGTCATGGACGAGAGGCTAGCTAACTAAGCTAGCTAACGTCACAACTCAGCCGAGGAGGACGCCATTTACGGCGAGCCTCTCGTCCATGAGAAGACGCACTTATCCTTCTGCACGGTGATACGGCGTGGTTCAGAAAGAAAATAGTTCCTCCATGAAACTGCTCACAACAAGGTCTGTGGATTATCTTGAGTAACCAGGTCATAATTTCTGGAAAGAGACATTGCTGTTGAGCTTTTCAAATGTATTTTTTGGGTGCTTTGAGCACCACAAGCAAAGTGCCATCTAGTTCCATTACATTGGAGAGAAGACAGACATCTCTACAGCCAATATCGCCCAACCCGTTCTCATCCCAGCTCGTCACATACAGACAATTTGTCATGCGCCCCTGCGAAAGGTACCCTTTGGCATTGCCGGTCGACGCTCTAAGCCTTCTCTTTAGCGTCTCTGGGCGACGTGCAAAAGCTTATGCCCCGCGCGTCATCCTGACACACAAGGTCAACGTTACTTTGCTTAAGTTTAGGCACAAAAATCACATGGTTAGTGTTACGTGGCTACGCTAACTCCAGCTAAATCACAGCCTGACCTCAGGGCTAGTGAGCCCGCAACCTAGTGCCTCTCCCTACGTGATGTATAAACGTGAGGATGTTACCTGAGCTTCCCTGAATGAGTGCGAGACTTTTTCCTGACTGGGGGGGTGTGTGTGGGAGACTCACCACCAGACGACGTCTCGGTTCAGGCCGCAACCAGCTCACTCGGCCAGGGCGAACCTCTTCGGCAGCAGTGATGGCAGTCCACACGGCCAGCCCGCACTCGAAGATGGATGTGTAAGTTTTAAAAGGTGTCACTTAAAACCAGTTTTGTGAAGGGTTGTCAAAAAAAAAAAAGGATAACGTTAACCAAGTCTTTCAATTTCTCTCGGGGTCTTGTCTTCAGCGTCTTCCTCCTCGCATCCATTCGAATCAATTTCTTTTTCACTTCTTCCACAGGTGAGGCTAATGACGGCTGCTGAGTCAGAGCCCCCACCCCCCAAAGTGTGACGTCAGTACTGACCCTGATTCCTAGGTACAGGAAATGACTGGTGACCCTTGGTTTCAAACGGGACTCAAACTCCGATCCCCTGGGTGAAAGTCATGTGTGTGTGATGCTCCACCCCTCTTGGCACTTTCTCGCTTTGGAAAGTACGTTGAGCTACGTCATCTGTTCAACTCGTCTGAAACTGACGCGGATGGCTTTACATTGCAGGTGCATTAAACTCTTGTGCGTCTCTGCCTGACGAGCATACCTTGTATGTCTGGATGAGATGCGCGGGGCCGTGACAAAACTTCAATATCTGACAAGCTGGGGATGAGAAAGGGCTGTATCTCCAAAACTGAGCAACTCACACCAAAACAATGTAGATGGATAAACAGCACTACAGGTAAGAAGAAAAATATGTGTTTTTGATTTTTTTTTAAAAACTGTCCCTTTAACCATGTTCGGAGTATGGCCCTATGGATGGTGACGTAGGTCCTTACTATAATGGTGAACATGGCACATTTCCTGTCATGCACCAGCATGTTACCACTGGTCAACATACAGCGTCACAGAGCTCGCTAGCATGGCTGTAGACTTTGGCTGGTTTATATAACAGCTCTGATGCATCCTCTTCTGGATTGTTCTGAATGAATGGTTTGCAGCTGTTACAAGGCTGCAGCTTCTACTAATAGTCTGAGAATTAAAGAAACCTCAATTCCAATGCTGACAAATATCATTTGGACACATCTACTCATATGTATAAACTATCATTTTAGCTGAGAAACAAAGTGGGATAATCCATCTGAACACACATATGGCTTACCATAGATGATACCTTACATAGATTTGATGTGGTTCCAGTTGTTTTGTGTTGTACCTGAGAATCCGGCTCCAATCACAATGTTGCTGTAGGCGGGGTGGCGGTCCAGCACAAAATCACGGTCGGGCGTTAGCTGCAAAAACAACAAAACATCAAGAGCCAGCAAAGTCCAAAATTAAAATGAGAGGCTCCAGATTGGAGGAGATACTGATTCGCTGTGACCAAGCTGTCAGGTTTCAGACCGAGATTGCAAACTTGTTGAAGTGTGTAAACTGTTCATGTTCAGAAGCTGAGTTAGGATCTTAGATTCTGACTCTGTGGCCCAACGCTCTTGTGCACATTCAGTCAAGAGAGCTGCAGCCTTCTTCCTCCTGCCTCTTCATTCCACTATATGGAGACATGAATAGTGAATGGAGCAACTGCAGATTTCCCCGAGAACCACTTGACAAAGACAAACATGCTCCCCCTCCAAACGGCCGTGTGGCCTCTGGAGCTGCTGCTGCCTTAATGGAAAATGTGTTTAACTGGATGAAAGAGTCTATCGCAGAATACGTAATGACCTCTGACTTTTTTTTACCACAACTGTAGAGACACATGTAATTTAAATCTGTCCTCTTTTAAGAATCACTGGTAATGGAACAAAACACATGCTGTGAAGTGAGAAAAGCGTGACTGTCAGGATTTTCAGGGGCATTGGACAAGGTCACAGAAATTATGTTTTTCTGCAGCTTCAGTACGTGATCATGGTAAAAGCTGCTTGCTGTGTCGCTGGAGGGCAGAGCGGCTACACACACACACACACACACACACACACACACACACACACACACACACACACACACACACACACACACACA